>JASANA010009308.1:0-13343 GCA_030248095.1 Ptycholaimellus sp. GST1_10 | reverse complement strand
AGAGTGTGGAGGAAGAGAATGCTCTGTATGTCCAGGTGGCGGAGTACGAAGGGCACAGCGGCGGTTCCTTGACACCCAGTCTCATCGAAGCTTCGCCCTCTCAACCCTCACCGCCCCCCGCCTCACCCACTCCTCCTGCCCCAACTCCCACTCCACCCTCCACGCCAGCCCCGCCCGCCTTGGCCACTTCTGCCGTCTCTGGTCCAGGCTTCTCAATCATTGGCCATGCTCTGAGACATGAGGAGAGAGGGGTCTTAGACCCGGGCGAAGTGAGCCTCAGCGAAGCACTGGGCGGCGGAGGCATGGCTTCAAGTGGGGAGGAGACTGTCATGAGTCGTTCCCTCCTCGACCCACCCGCTGGTCAGCCCAAACGACGCTTCAAGGTTCAAGGGCCTACATTGCCTCTCTAACTCTCCTGCGTCCAGACCTCATCTAGCCTCCTTTCGTTTCTCCTCACCCTCCTAGCCTCTATCCATTCTCCTGCGTAGTCCTCCAAAACAGTCCTCTTCTTTAGCTTCTCTTTCCTTTGTAGCCGTAAGGGCGGAGAAGGTCTTGTGCGTCCTGTTCAGTTTCTAGCTGCAGCCTGATAGAGCTCCCAAAACATCTGAAGATATCCATCTCACCGGCAGTCTCCAAAGCGACGGTGGAGGAGGACGAAGCATCGCCCTCTCCGCTTCTCTCTAGGAGGTTCCCTTCACCACCTATACTCATTTCATTTTATTTTCTCCCTTCTCCTCTTTCCTGCCTTCAGCTACTCGCAAAATAGCCCATTCGTACTTAGCTTCTGTCGTTTACCTAGCCTTTCATTTTCACTTCGATGCTGAGAGTCCACCAAATAAAAAAAACGCTAATTGATCAAAACACTCTGATCACTATAAACAGAAAAGTCATGTACATTAAGCAATTATTGTGATTCATAATAATGGTTACATCGGGTTGATCTTTTCCTACATTTCCGGCCTAAGCCGCTGAATTTGATTTCTTGAACATCAAAAGGAGGAATCTCGCTCTGTACAGCTGTTCTCAGTGGGGAGAATAATGTGGGCTTGTAGGACGGGGAGGAGACAGACGCGGGCACCTCCGAGACGCTTCGTGATCAGGGCCACCTCCCGTGATGCCCACAGCGAATCCGAAGGCACTCAGCCCCCAGTTCACACCCCCCCTTCGAAACATTCTATTTTATGGAAATTTTCAAATTTTACTAGATTTTCTTGCTTAACTGAATCAAGAAAAGTTATCTGAATCTTTAACTGAATCAAAAATCAAAATATCTGGAATATCAAGTTTTCTTGGCCAGCCTAATCAATGAATTGAAATTCTTGAAATGTGTTTGAATTCCCAACAATGGCCATCCAGGAGACAGGACTTTTCCAGACACGACTGGACGACTGTGGCGTGTACAGCGAATCGGAGCAGGTCCCAGTTCAATTGTAGCCCTCTGTCGTTTCCTTCACACCAGCATTGCCTTTCATTTTCACTTTGCCTATTTCTTTCCTGGTCATCTCGCATGCATCTTTCGACAAGGTATACTCGGCTATCGCCAAGATGCGCGGCCTTTGGTCTAAATAAAAACCTCAAATAACATTACTATACCACCCATATGAATCACTGCCAAAAGTGAGCTGATTTTATTAAAAACTCAGGGATTTATGAATGTTCGAATTTTTGAAACATCAATATTTTAGGTTTTTGACTAAATATGAAGAGATCATAAACATTTTAAAAAGTCCTTTTCTGAACTTCAATTTACCACCTTGATAGACGTTCATGCCAAAATTCAACTGATTTCATAGAAAAACCATCGATTTAACGATGTTCAAATTTTTGAAACATCAAGATTTTAGGTTTTTTGCCATAAATCAGGAAATAAATAATATTACGGAAATTCCTTTTGCCAGCTTCAAGATATCACCTTAATGGCCGTACCTGCCAAAATACAGCCAATTTCATTGAAAAACCATCGATTTATGGATGTTCGAATTTTTGAAACATCAAGATTTTAGGTTTTCGATATAAATCGGGAAATAATTAATATTTCGGAGATTCCTTGTGCAAGCTTCAAGATATCACCTTGATGGACGTACCTGCCAAAATTCAGCCAATTTCATTGAAAAACAAGTGATTTATGAATTTTCGCATTTTGAAACATCAAAAAATTGAGTTTTGGGCGAAAATCGAAAAATTACGCCCATCCCAAAAAATGGCCTGGAGATACCACCCAGAAGGACCTTCATGCAAAAAATTAGCCAATTTCGTTGAAAAACCGCGGAGGCCCGGCCCCGGAACCACACATATATATATATATATATATATATATATATATATATATATATATATATATATATCTATATATATATATATATGTAAGACAGACGGACGCAAAAATGGGGTAACTGCTTAAGCTGGCCTTGGCCGCCCGCCGCTTCGGGCAGGGCGCCAGAGCTCCTCCGGCCTCCGGGCACGGGTGCTACGGCCCCTACGCTTCGCCTAGCATGCTTCGCATGCTAGGCTACGCTCCGGGGCCTCCGCACCCATGCCCTCCGGCCTCTGGAGCTCTGACTGCCCTGCCCTCCGCGGCAGGCGGCCTTCGGCCGCGTAAAAATCATACTCTGGATTGTCACTGTTTCATTTGAGAACTGTCAGAAAGCTAGCTGGAACTGCCAGTCTCATCGCATTACATGCAAGGCCAGAGAAGGAGAAAGAGTACTAAGGGCAAAAGCGAGGCGAAGATTGCTACAGCTGCCTCTTTCCAGCCTTAGGAGGGAGAGACGTCCATTGCATCAGGGCAAGGCAGGGAACAAAAGGCCTCAGCTAAGCAAAGCCACCTGGCTGGGACTCTGCCCTGCCTTAAAAGGCACCATGCCGGGCCCCTAGGAAGCTCAGAAAGCAGCAGTACCCAAGTCAACCCATCATAATGCGCCTCTGGCTAGCACTTCTCGTCCTCCTCTTCGCTCTCGTCATCGTACACATTTTTTACCCGCTTCATCTTCCAAACTCCGCTTCCCAGCTCCCTTCCAGATCGAGGCGAAGAAGTCGGGCAAAAAGAGCGGCTCCAAAAGCAGCTCCGTGAAGTCGCGCTCGCACAGACACTCCCATTCTCATGGCCACTCTCATGGACACTCCCATGGACACTCCCATAGCCTCTCCAAGTCCAAGTCCAGCAAATCGAAATCCAGCAAGTCCAAGTCGAGCAAATCAAAATCCAGCAAGTCCAAGTCCAGCAAGTCCAAGTCCAGCAAATCCAAGTCCAGAAAGAGCAAGTCTAAGTCCAGCAGCGGTTCCCAGAGTGAAGAGGTGAGAACTTTAGGCTAAGTCTAGGCCTGCTGCCACTGTCGCTTACAAGGTCCCCATTGTGAGTCCGCCTGTGGCCCCGCCTCCTGTGGAGCCCCCTACGGAAGTGGAGCCTCCAGTGGAGCCACCAACGGAGGTCGAGCCCCCAGTGGAGCCCCCAACGGAAGTGGAGCCTCCAGTAGAGCCTCCCACGGAGGTGGAGCCTCCAGTTGAGCCCCCAACGGAAGTGGAGCCTCCAGTTGAGCCCCCTACAGAAGTGGAGCCACCAACGGAGGTCGAACCTCCAGTGATTGATGAGCCCGAGGCAAGCCCTTGCAATTCCCCTCAGAAGGTCTCAAAAACCTGCATGCAGGTGCCACCGGTGGACGGCGGATCCAAGCCCCCTCCCGGCGGCTCCAAGCCCCCTCCTGGCGGTCCACAGGGCGGAGTGGCGGCCCCGCCTGCCATCTACTGGGCCAAACCTTCCGGTTCCCTTCTCCTCCCCTCTTCTCTGCTCATACTAGGCTGCAGAGGATGTGGCTCACCCGCCCCTCGACAAGCTCCCTCCCGGCCAGCTCAAGAAGAACCCCTCTCAGCCTCAGGTGGAGGCCAAGAAGAAGTGGGGAAGAGGAGGAAGAGAGAAAATTGGCAGGGCATGGCGGCGGCCCCCGTCTGCCCTCCGGACGACGCCAAATACGCCAGCCTCCCGGTGCCGGCGCCTGTGGCCCAGAAAATGAAGGAAAAGGACCAGCAGCGCTGTCTGGACCTTGGCCTCCCCGCGGCATAGAAAGCAAGGCATCTGCCATTAATGCAATGCCTTTCTACCCACTGTCTCCTTTTTCGCAGCAGAAAAAGAGCACTTGCACTTATTCTTATATCATCATCCCGATCAGGCCAATGAATTCACAAGCAAATTGATGCACATAAAAACCGAGAATTAGCTGAATCTGCCGCGTTGATTTATATCTCAATATCAGTTTCAAGACCAATTAGTGTTACAAATAATTTGAGACTGAACGGGGTTGGCAAAAAATTAGCGAAATTACGGCAATATAAAAACTCATATTCTGACAAATTGTCAGAAAACATTTTGGCACGCAGTTCAGTGTCTCTTTCCATGCGTGCCCAAAAACAAAATGTAAATGACGCAGCAGATTCCACTAGTAGAAAATGTATTTCCTTGACTTTAAACTTAGGCTAATCGACTTTTTGGGAGAAAAGAGATTAACATTTGGCCTGCCGATGGTACCAGATATTTCTTACACTTTTAATGTAGTATGAAATGTAGAAATAAAAATGTTATATTGTTCACAAATTTTAACTAAAATTTTACAATTTTAAATCACAAATAAAAAAAAACGAAATGAAAAGTTTCAAAAATAAAAATTATTGGCAAACTAAAAAATTTTTGGCCTTCCGATTGTACCAATTTTTTTCTCAGCTTTAAATACCCAAAATTCAAAATGAATGACTGAGCTGGATTCGAACCTGCCAGTTTCATTTTGCTGTCATACCACTACACCACTGGTGCATATGGCTCCTTGGTGTGACTCAAGAGATATGATTAAAGAAATATATGAGGCCAAGGGAGCCGGGGAGGGCGGGGGGGGGGGGGAAGAAATGAATACCTACTATCGTCCATTGAATAGATGTGGAGGAGAAGAAGGAGAAGGAGTTCGGACATATGGTTTTTTGCGTTTTTCACCCTAAAACCAAACGTTTTATGCAAAACTTAAAAGATAAACTATAGTCAATTTGATGTTGCTCTTTCCAATGGTGAAAGAATTAGAGCGATTAGAGCCTTCTGTGACGAGCAGCCGCCTTATCAAATTTAAGATCTAGCAATAACCCTCAAAACATACAGCTGGGTCGAAAAGAGGGGCTGGGCGCTGACACTTCGCTAACGCTCGCTCGCGCCAGCCCAATATTAGTACATATTTAATCATCCCATCCCGCGGAAAGAGGCGAAGTCTGCCGGGGTCTGATCGAAATAAAATTATGGATTGAAGGGTTTTTGTGGAGAGCATTTGATTTCTTGTTGGTTATGTTGTAGAATAGGGTATTTTATTATTCCGCAGATATCACAATTGGTATATCTGATACAATCGGCAGGCCAAATGTGGGTCTCTTTTCTCCAAAATTTGCAATTGACTCGAGTAAAAAGTAAAGGAAATACATTTTATACTAGTGGAATCTGCTGCTTGGACAGTTGCATTTTGTTTTTGGGGCGCAGTTCAGTGTCTCTTTCCATGCGCGCCCAAAAACAAAATGCAGATGACGCAGCAGATTCCACTAGTATAAAATGTATTTCCTTTACTTTTTACTCGAGTCAATTGCAAATTTTGGAGAAAAGAGACCCACATTTGGCCTGCCGATTGTATCAGATATTTCTTCCACTTTTAATATAGTATAAAATTTATAAATACAAATTTTATAATGTTGGTTACATATTTAACTAATATTTTATTGGATAAATAAATAAATAATAAACAAAAACTTTTAAAAAAAAATTTTCAAATCGGAAATTACAATGCAAATCTATTGGCAAACATAAAAATTTTTGATAAATTTTCTTAGATTATGTTTAGGAGAATCGATTTTTGGGAAAATAGAGCTTTACATTAGGCCTTCCGATGATACCAGTTGTTTTCTCAACTTTAAACAGACAAAAATAAAAAATTAAGCTTGAGAAGGATTCGAACCTGCCAGGTTCATTCATCTGACCAATCGCGTACACCACTACACCACTGGGGCATATGCCACCTTAGCCCAACTTCAGATTTATCAATAAATGACTACATGATGAAGCCCAGTGACCGGGGGCAGGGGGCGGGGGGAAGAAATGAATACCTACTATCGTCCATTGAATAGATGCGGAGAAGAAGAAGGAGGAGGAGGAGGAGGAGTAGGAGTTCGGACAAATGGTTTTTTACAAACTTTACTACAATTCTGCAACTTTTCAGCGATTTCTCGCGAGTTTTGGTCAATTTGATGATGCTCTTTCCAATGCAAAAAGAATTAGAAAGATTGAACCTCCCTGTGACGAGCTAGAGCCTTATCAAAATAAAGATCTAGCAATAACCCTCAAAACATACACCTGGGTCGAAAAGAGGGGCTGGGCGCTGACGGTTCGCTTTGCTCCCTCGCGCCAGCCCAATAATGACTCTATGGAAAATGATGCAAACTAGACCAGCAACTGCGTAGACTTCGTTTACGAAGCCTTAAAGCTGGTCAGTAATGGATGGGCCCATAACTGGCCAGAATGACAAGGTATTCTCGGCGGGTGCCAAGAGATGCGCGGCCTCGATTTGGTCTTTGGCATGCCAAAATTTAGCTGATTTCATTGAAAAACCAGCAATTCTTGTTTGTTTGAAATTTTGAAACATCAAGATTTTAGGTTTTTGACCATAAATCAAGAAATAAAAAATATTTCAAAAATTCCTTATAACAGCTTTAAGATATCTCCACGACAGACGTACATGCCAAAATTCGTTTGATTTCATTGAAAATCATGAAGTTATGCTTGTTAATATTTTTGAAACATCAAGATTTTGGGTTTTTGACTTGAATCAAGAAATAATGAATTTTTCAAAAATTCCTTTTATCAGTTACAAGACGTCACTAAGACAGACGTACCTGCCAAAAATCAGCTGATTTCATTGAAAAACTAGTGATTTATGAATTTTCATATTTTGAAACATCAAAAATTTAAGTTTTGAGCGAAAATCAAAAAATTACGCCGATCCTAAAAAACGCCTCGAGCCACCACCCAGGCGGACCCTCACACAAAATTTCAGCCAATTTTGTTGAAAAACCGCGGAGGCCCAGCTGCGAACGGACACATATTGGGGCCGTGCGAGCGAAGCGGAAGCACGGTCCCCTCTTAGCCAAGGACAAACCCTATAACGGCTTTTGAAAATATGACTGGCTGCCAAATATTCTATAACTGATACCATCGGCAGGCCAAATGTGGGGCTCTTTTCTCCAAAATTTGCAATTGCCTCGAGAAAAAAGTCAAGGAAATACATTTCCTACTAGTGGAATCTGCTGCTTGGACACTTGCATTTTGTTTTTGGCGCGCAGTTCAGTGTCTCTTTCCATGCGCGCCCAAAAACAAAATGCAGATGACGCAGCAGGGTTGTTCGATGAGGGTTATGTCTAAGTTCTGGACGGGGGGAGGGCTACTGGGTGCCGCTGGAACGCGGTTCCATAGGTGGTCCCAAAGGCGGTCATTCGCCCACTGCGCACCCGAAGGGTAGGCATTGGTCCAGTCTTGCATCCTATAGTCTTGCATCCTAGGTCACTCCAACATTCTGCCAAAATCAAGAATGGCAGATGAAAAAAATGGTATAGAGGTGAGAGAGGTGAACCGTGTCTGCGTACACCAGCATATTGTGGAGGTGCTTTTTGTTGGCACCCGGGTAACTCAAGATGATGAACGGTGCAGAGGCTCCACGCATCTCCTCCGGCTGGATGAGCTTCAGCTGGCTGTCGGCCAGTATTATAACCGACTTTGCGAAGCTGAAGCCAGTCTCAGTTCAAATGAGAAGAGAGGGTGAGAAAAGGAACACTTCTGCAATTGGTTGAATGAGTGGGAGGAGCGCATTCGTAGATTGGAGATGTTCCCGTTTGGGTCCCGATACATGGGCACTTGTTTAGGCGGGATTGCCATCCTAAAGCAGGGCGCCGAGGCCGCCACTCCTACTCCGCAAACTCGTCCAACTATGCCTCCCAGGTTACCTTTTCTACTTGGGAGAGGGGCTTTGAGCATGGTTTGTCTATGTAGGGTCGAGGAGCCTGCTCTCTCTCTCGCGGCTCAGGACCCAACTGGGGTCACTCTGTAGGGGGCATCTCTCGCAACTCCTCTTGGCAAAACTGGGGTGGGTGGACAGGGAGCCGCCCTGGAAGCTGAGGAAGCAGCTGGGGGCCCGGGGGTCGGCCTGGCAGCCGAGCCAGCAGCTGTGGGCGTGGGAGTCGGGCGGGCAGTCGAGGCAGCGGATGGGGGCACGGGAGTCGGGCGGGCAGCCGAGGCGATGGATGGGGCCGTGGGAGTTGGGCCTCCTCGGCCCCTACCCGAGGCAGCGATGGCAACCAGGTCACACCTTCCTTCTTTTTACCTCCTCTCATTGGCCTGTGCATTGAGGCCGGCGGATACCTCACCTTCCACTCCACCCAGATCCCCAATCTCCAGGCCCAAGTCCGCCAACTTACCAAGGTTTTTTTTCATTCTATCGATTACTTCTGCCCGTCTTGCTCTTTCAGGACAATAAGAAGCTCGCTGCGAAGGTGACGAAGTACAAGAAGAAGCTTACCAAGCTCCGCAACTTCTCCCACGATGTCTATTGGAAGGTTGGCTTATGGGAGGGATGGGGAGATGTGTGAGGGAAAAGAGGGGGCTGTTTGTCAGGCGAAGGGCTTCCAGGAGGACCTGGAGAAGTTCTACCGCGGGCCTCCGCTCTACTGCCGCACTTCGGTCATCAAGCAGGAGCCTTCAAGCTCTGACACGGACTCCTATGATGGCAACGGACATGTACACATCTTTCCTCTCTCCTCTTTGTTTTCTCATCCTCATTGACCTTGAAGGCCGGTGGAGGCGTGACCGCCTAGGAGTCCCAACGCAAAGAACAACTACCATTCCATACCTTGCCCATTTTTATTCACTCCTTTCGCGCATTGCTACTGCATATGTTCTACACTATCTACAACTGCCTAGTCTCACCACATGAACGTCATGTATTGCCTTTGGAGTCTCTTTTTCAAATATCAGCCGAAATGATGCGTACAGGTGGCTGCTGGGGGATTGACTGGTGCTTGGGCTGGCATAGGGGTAATATCGATGGTTGTTGTGGCCGCGGGTGTTGATGTTGTATGGATTTCTTCTGTGCCGGTGGTTACCGGTAGGGGTTGTTCGATGAGGGTTATGTCTAAGTTCTGGACGGGGGGAGGGCTACTGGGTGCCGCTGGAACGCGGTTCCATAGGTGGTCCCAAAGGCGGTCATTCGCCCACTGCGCACCCGAAGGGTAGGCATTGGTCCAGTCTTGCATCCTAGAGTCTTGCATCCTAGGTCACTCCAACATTCTGCCAAAATCAAGAATGGCAGATGAAAAAAATGGTATAGAGGTGAGAGAGGTGAACCGTGTCTGCGTACACCAGCATATTGTGGAGGTGCTTTTTGTTGGCACCCGGGTAACTCAAGATGATGAACGGTGCAGAGGCTCCACGCATCTCCTCCGGCTGGATGAGCTTCAGCTGGCTGTCGGCCAGTATTATAACCGACTTTGCAAAGCTGAAGCCAGTCTCAGTTCAAATGAGAAGAGAGGGTGAGAAAAGGAACACTTCTGCAATTGGTTGAATGAGTGGGAGGAGCGCATTCGTAGATTGGAGATGTTCCCGTTTGGGTCCCGATACATGGGCACTTGTTTAGGCGGGATTGCCATCCTAAAGCAGGGCGCCGAGGCCGCCACTCCTACTCCGCAAACTCGTCCAACTATGCCTCCCAGGTTACCTTTTCTACTTGGGAGAGGGGCTTTGAGCATGGTTTGTCTATGTAGGGTCGAGGAGCCTGCTCTCTCTCGCGGCTCAGGACCCAACTGGGGTCACTCTGTAGGGGGCATCTCTCGCAACTCCTCTTGGCAAAACTGGGGTGGGTGGGCGGGGAGCCGCCCTGGAAGCTGAGGAAGCAGCTGGGGGCCCGGGGGTCGGCCTGGCAGCCGAGCCAGCAGCTGTGGGCGTGGGAGTCGGGCGGGCAGTCGAGGCAGCGGATGGGGGCACGGGAGTCGGGCGGGCAGCCGAGGCGATGGATGGGGCCGTGGGAGTTGGGCCTCCTCGGCCCCTACCCGAGGCAGCGATGGCAACCAGGTCACACCTTCCTTCTTTTTACCTCCTCTCATTGGCCTGTGCATTGAGGCCGGCGGATACCTCACCTTCCACTCCACCCAGATCCCCAATCTCCAGGCCCAAGTCCGCCAACTTACCAAGGTTTTTTTTCATTCTATCGATTACTTCTGCCCGTCTTGCTCTTTCAGGACAATAAGAAGCTCGCTGCGAAGGTGACGAAGTACAAGAAGAAGCTTACCAAGCTCCGCAACTTCTCCCACGCTGTCTCTTGGACGGGAGGCTGATGGGAGGGAGGGGGAGATGTGTGAGGGCACTGAGGGGGCTGTTTGTCAGGCGAAGGGCTTCCAGGAGGACCTGGAGAAGTTCTACCGCGGGCCTCCGCTCTACTGCCGCACTTCGGTCATCAAGCAGGAGCCTTCAAGCTCTGACACGGACTCCTATGATGGCAACGGACATGTACACATCTTTCCTCTCTCCTCTTTGTTTTCTCATCCTCATTGACCTTGAAGGCCGGTGGAGGCGTGACCGCCTAGGAGTCCCAACGCAAAGAACAACTACCATTCCATACCTTGCCCATTTTTATTCACTCCTTTCGCGCATTGCTACTGCATATGTTCTACACTATCTACAACTGCCTAGTCTCACCACATGAACGTCATGTATTGCCTTTGGAGTCTCTTTTTCAAATATCAGCCGAAATGATGCGTACAGGTGCCGCCAGGATTTACTAGCAACTTCTAAAACTGATGTTGTGTCAATTAGTGCCTTTTCAGAAATTAGCTCCAATGTATACAATATTTTAGGTATTATATAGAGCCATAAAATGTCAAGGCTTTCATAAGCATATCCGTGTGCCTTTTGCTTATGTTGGTCAACTATTTGGGCAATCATCGATTTTTGACCGCGGAGCGGCCCAAAGGGCCGCTCCGCGGTCTATAGAGGTTACTAAACTTTTGTCCTCATATGTATGTATGGGTATCTGGAAATGCTGTCCACGGGCGAATTCTCAACGGATTGGAGTCTGGAGGGGTAGACCCGGTTTCCGAGCATTTGAAACATTACTTTTTTGGGTAGAAAGGCTTGAAAATTGCAATATAGAGTTTTTGCGCTGTAGCACCTGTAATCTTGAGAATTGCACAGACAACTTGAGTTTTTTTGTTCACAAGTCGTATATAACGATTCCAAATCTGTGCTTACTTTTGAAAATGGTTGAGAAACCACAGACTTGCCCTCTTGAGTGACAAACTTTCATGCATGACAATAGCATCAATAATAAGTAGCGGCTGAACGGCTGATAATTGAACAGAACACTTGAGTTTTTTTGTTCACAAGTCGTATATAACGATTCCAAATCTGTGCTTACTTTTGAAAATGGTTGAGAAACCACAGACTTGCCCTCTTGAGTGACGAACTTTCACACATTACAAAATAGCATCAATAATTAGTAGCAGCTGAACGGCTGATAATTGAACAGAACACTTGAGTTTTTTTGTTCACAAGTCGTATATAACGATTCCAAATCTGTGCTTACTTTGGAAAATGGTTGTGAAACCACAGACTTGCCCTCTTGAGTGACAAACTTTCATGCATGACAATAGAATCAATAATTAGTAGCAGCTGAACGGCTGATAATTGAACAGAAGACTGGTTTTTTGATTCACAAGTCGTATATAATGATTCCAAATCTGTGCTTACTTTTGAAAATGGTTGAGAAACCACAGACTTTTCTTTTTGAGATACAATGTTCACCCTCACAGCAGAAATTTTCCTTAATTTATGAATTTTGCTACATGTGAAGGTGTAAGCGCTCCGCGGTCACCTATTGCGCTTTGCGCCATATACTTGTTTGGACTTATGAAATTGAGTTCAAAATTAGTTCCACATTTGGTAACTACAGGGTAAACGGGCAAAATTTGCATTGCCCTCACTTAAAAGCCATTTACTCTAGAAGACGGATCTTTGTCGCCAATCACGTTTTGAGCTCACTATAGCCAATGCGTTTGATCAGGAGGTAAAGATGGCGAAATTGGACTGGCAAAAAAAGCTATGTGAAAGCCTACTGGTTCTGAACACGTAAAGCATATGCCAGACTATTGGGCTAAAATATTTGGCGAGGTTGTTATTATTGGACCGTTCCCTACCTCACCTGACCCTCACAGGATAATAATGAACAATGCTACAGGCTACATGAACAGAGAGGGGGCATGACTGATGAGAAGGCGTTTTTGAGTCACCATTGGGGTTGGGGATGAAGTTGTAGTCAGGCTCTATCCTTTCGCAGTGACTCTTTCTCCAGGCCAGCGCTAGGCGTGGCCTCAACCCTGAAGCAGGGAAACCTTCACTGACCCAGTTTAGATCCTCCCTGCTGGCAAGTCCCTAAACGGAATCATCTGCTACACATTGACAAGGTGTACCGCATTGTCTAAAATCGATTTGATGGGTCTGAAAAGAAAGCCGTTCCTTGCCCTGACCTTGTCAAACCCGCACAGCTCACTCAGACAAGCCGCTGCCGCCAGCTCCCTCACAGGCGTCCCCACCAGCACCAACTCTGCCGCAGTCATCGCAAATACCAAACTCGCTACTCCCTCGCGGCCAAGGACTCTGCCTGGCAGTTCTTCCAGCACTCTCTGGGCCACCTAGCCCCCTCTTAGTCCCAGACCCTCGCTTGAAAGTCCCTGGTGACTAGCGGTCCTGCTGGAGGAAAAGCGCTGAGGACACCTTAATGGTCCACCAGATCCACCCTCCCCCTGCTCACCTCAATGAGGCGCTGGCACAGCAAAGGAGCTGCCGACGACACTACAGGTGTTCAAGGCTTCCCTCAACACCTGGGAGGGTAGCAGACAAGGCTATATAATCAATCGGTCAATCTCTCAACCTCGGCCACCTCACTAGCCACTTTGCTACCAAAGTCCAACTCTTCCGCCTTGGCTAAGCTCGCTTCATCCAAGCTGAACGAAAGCGGAAGGATGGGCCGAAAACGATACCTTTATATGACTAAAGTCAGGACAGGACGTGTACAAAGTGAAGCAGATGAATTGTATCTGAATAATGCCTAGTACCACCAGTGATGGTGACACCCATGCCTGCATTTCACAGCACTAATTTTTTTCTACCTGCATTCTGCTTACAAATTTAACATTCATCTAAAATAAAAACATAAAACAACTCGTTTACCTGTGCATAATTAAAGCGAACAATTTAAAACCAAAAACAATCAGTTAAAATCAGTATCAAA
>JASANA010009302.1:0-30893 GCA_030248095.1 Ptycholaimellus sp. GST1_10 | reverse complement strand
TAAATCTCCACCTACTTAGAGCTAAAGAGCTTAATTTTTAACACAAAGTGCTTCGTAATTGTGGAAATAGAAAGACGGATGAAAAACTGGGGTCGACTGTTAAAGCGTGCGTTGGCCGCCTAAAAATAGCAAATTTTGTCAAAAATCCCATTTACGCGCACACTATGCCAATTTTTTTAACACAGCACGAAAACTCAATAAAACATTAAGAAAATGAATAATTAGGCGTGTCTTTTGCCTCTGTGTGTGAAGTGCGCAATTTTTTTTACATTTTTGATCTTAAAAGGAAGAAAATCCCCCCTTCATTTAGGGAATCTTCCCACCTTTCATCCCCGCAATATCCGCCACCGGCCTATACCCTTGCCCCTTCATAACCATAAGGCTATCCTTGCTTACAGCCTGTGCTCCATGGCCGAAGGATTATGCGGACTATTTCCAGGAATACGCCGACTATGATGCGGTAGAAAACGGTTTGCCAGCATTTGGCCACGTTGAACTAATCCCTTTTGGAATTCGATTTTTGCGCTTTGAGACCAACTAAATATTTTCGAACAGCCTGCCATGAAAGATGGAACTGTCGAAGAAGAATCTGATTGGCAGCAAACACGTGTGGCATGCCGATGGATGCCACGGACAAAGTCCCTTCTGCATGGTGGAAGATGAGAACGGGAAGGTGGAGGAGATGGAGGAGTGCTTTGACTCCTGCTTCGGTGAGTACGACTACGAAGTGCCTGCGGACATACAACAAACTGCAGACGGTTAACATACAAAAACGCTAAAATTGGACTAAGCCCCATTTTTATTGGGCTGGCCCCTCTTTTCGACCCAGGTGTACGATTTAAGGGTTGTCGCTAGATCTTAAAATTGATAAGGCTTTGGCTCCTCACAGAAACGTCTAATCGCTCTGATTCTTTTTCATTGGAAAGAGCGTCGTCTAATTGACCAAAACTTGCGAGAAATCATCAAAAAGTGGCAGAATTCAAGAGAAAATCGCTCAAAACCATTTGTCCGAACTCCTCCTTCTTCTCCTTCTCCTCCTCAGCATCGAATGAAAGTAAGGTATCCACTCTTTTTTTGTATCCTCCTCCTTCCCCGGGTACCTGGGCCTCATTTATTCATAACTCCATAAGTCTTCAGTTGAACTATAGACTCATATGCACCAGTGCTGTACTGGTGGAAGCGTATTCGTTGAGCTGGATTGAACTGGCAGGTTCGATTCCTTCGCATGCATTCTTTTTTATTTTAGTTTTTTTAAAGGTGAGAAAACAATTTTTACCTTCGGCAGGCCAAAGCCAAAGCTTTTTCTTCCAATAATTAATTGTCCTGAGTGTAAGTCATGAAAATTTCACCAAAACATGTTTGTTTGTCAATAATTTTGCATCGTATTTTTTTAATTTTTGATTTTTTCCCTTTTATTTTTTTAAATGGGTCTATTTTTATTTTTATTATTTATTTATTTATCTAAAAAAATCTTAGCTAAAAATATAATCAACAACATGTATATATTTTAGTGTCAAACTTGTATTTATGCATTTCATACTATATTAAAAGTGGAAGAAAATATGTGGTACCACCGTGTAGGGAGTGGGACGCGCCGTGGGAGCGGACGCGCCATGAGGCCGCGATCACGCCGCGGAGTTGCAAGGGAGCGATTTTTTGCTGTGGGCATCGAAGGGTGCGCTTTTTGCGCCTCGTTGTGACGAGGAAGACCTGAGATTTTATATAAGTCATTGGAACGGGCTGAAATTGAAAATTTTCCAACAAACTCAAAATTGGTAAAAAATGGAGTTGATCGCGCCGCGAGGTGTTTTGGGTTGATGTTTTTCAATCCTGCGTCTCTGAAAATTTTGTTGACAACTTTGAGAAACTGAGCACACCATCGGAAATCGCATAGATTTCTACACCTAGAACAGCCATTGGATATCAGTAAATTGCAGGAGATCAAAAAATCGCTCCTCATGACTCCGCGGCGCGTCCACTCCCAACATTTTTGGGAGCGGACGAGGCGCAACCTTTTGGACCTCATTTTCTAAAAATTTTGTTGACAGCATTTAGAAACTGAGTGCACCATCGGCATTGCCATGAATTTTTACACCTAGAACAGCCATTAGATTAGATGGTGCACTCAGTTTCTCAATTTTGTCAACAAAATTTTTAGAAAATGAGGTCCAAAAGGTCGCGGCGCGTCTGCTCCCAAAAATTTTGGGAGTGGACGCGCCACTGAGTTGCAAGGGAGCGATTTTTTGATCTCCTGCGATTTACTGATATCTAATGGCTGTTCTAGGTGTAGAAATCGATGCGATTTCCGATAGTGTGCTCAGTTTTTCAAAGTTGTCAACAAAATTTTAGAAAAGCAGGTCTAAAAACATCGACCCAAAACACCTCGCGGCGCAATCAACCCCATTTTTTACCAATTTCGAGTTTGTTGAAAAATTTTTAGATTTGGCCCATTCCAATGACTGTTTATAAAATCTCAGGTCTTCCTCGTCACAACGAGCACAAAAAACCCACCCTTCGATGCCCACAGCAAAAAATCGCTCCCTTGCAACTTCGCCGCGTCATCGCGCCCTCGCGGCACATCCACTCCCGCGGCGCGTCCGACCCCTACACCGGCAAGCCAACTGTGGTCTCTTCTCCAAATTTTCTCGGTAATTGCCTCGAGCAAAATCAGTGAAATACATCTACTGTTAATGGAATCTGCTTACGTCATCTGCATTTTGTTTTTGGCGCACATGGAAAAAGACACTGAACTGCGCGCCAAAAACAAAATGCAACTGTCCAAGCCGCAGATTCCATTAGTAGGTGATGTATTTCCCTACTTTTTGTTCGAGGCAATTACAAAATTGGAGAAAAAAGACCCACAGTTGGCTTGACGATGGTACCAGATCCTAGGGCGCGACAGCGCCCTAGTTATGAATGGGCGATCAAGTTTTTGGGTGGTTGTGTGTCATGGCCTTGAGCTCCTTAAATATTGGTTAAAACTATGGACATATGCATATCAATCGAAAGCTCTTAAGGTGCTGCAGATGACCAAAATCCTTAAATTTTGATTTTGGCCTTAGAATTTTAGAATTCTCCTATAAACCTCCAAAAAACGATATTATCGAGGAATTTGTTAACTTTGAAGTGTTCTCATTTTAGAACAAAATTGAAATTCAAAAATCGAAGAATTACTTGTTTTAGGAAATTTTCTGACCCATCTGGTGATGTATTTGCTTACATAAGTTTTCTGGCAAATATTCTCAATCAATTCACGTTTGTGAAAGAGATTTTGCTAGATTTTGTCATTTACCCCTTTACCTAATGTTTCAATGCAACGAAACTGCGCAGTTTTACATGTTCAGCTGCACTCATTTTTTATTGATGCTCAGGTTGTCATAGGACTGATCTTCATCTAAGCCTGTGCAGGCGCATTTCCTAGGGCATGACAGCAAGATGGAGGTGGTTGCATTCGTGAACTCGAATTGAATGTGAATGAATTCTTGGTGGGTATCTAAGAAATTCAACGATTGGCGAAATTCTTAATGACTGCATGTAGCCTTGTTCATGTGGCAAAGAAAATATGTCTTCCACATGGCCAAGATCTAGACAATTCTAAAATGCAACAGCATGAGCAGCTTATGAATTGTCAATCATCAAAAAGAACTAGACTAGTTGTGACAAAAATCGTGATAAATTTTGACTTAAATTATGAACCATTTTGAATTAAAATTTTAACAGGCTCATTTAAAAAATCCAATGATCATTCATAAGCAGGCGGCAATTTTGGCACAAAGAGGACAAAAATTATTGCAAAATAAAATATAAAATATAACTATAAAATAAAAAAACATGTGTTAAAATGTTTTGAAGTAAAATCGAAGAAATTTATCTGAATTTTCGGGCATGATGAAATTAGAAATTTACTAAATGAGGTGTAAGAAAATAAAACGAATACAAATTGAAATTAAATTAAATTGAAATTTGGCTGGCATTTGCAATGTGATCAATTTTTATTTTAATCTGATCATGCATCAACTTTGACATGTTTTATTCTGTAAGAGGCTTAAAAATAATTTAGTAAAGTTCACAAACAACTTATCATTTGAGCAAGAATTGAAGACGAAACAAAAACTGGAATAATCTAGGTGACAGGGTTCCTGCCATAAATTGCCGCCTGCTTATGAATGATCATTGGATTTTTTAAATGAGCCTGTTAAAATTTAAACTCAAAATGGTTCATAATTTAAGTCAAAATTTATCACGATTTTGTCACAACTAGTCTAGTTCTTTTTGATGATTGACAATTCATAAGCTGCTCATGCTGTAGCATTTTAGTCTTGTATATTAAATAAACAGGCGACGCGAAGCTGAAATGCATCGACGTGGACCTCAACTGTGCGGAGAAGGGTAGCAAGTATTGCCTGGACGCAAAACGGGCTACCAAAGAGGTGCTCTACGTCGGACGCAACATCACTCGCACTGGGAAGCGTTGGCTTTTTCCTATTTGGCCAGGAACACCCCTTAGCTACTGGAGGGGAGGCTGAGCAGATTTGTCTGAACCCCCTATGGAGGAGCTAGTCTGCCAGAGATTGTCATTCCTCTGTTTCTCATTCCTCTTTGTCCCCAAGTCGTTGCTGACTGCCTCACCCGTGCTTGGCTGCAGCTGGCCTAGGCTAAAATGCGCTCCCCTAAAATTCTCCAGGTCAAATTTCAAAATGGCTAAAGTTCCACAAGCTAAAATTCACCACAGCTAAAATTCACCAATACGAATATTCCCCGCTTCTGTGCCCCTACGCTTTGCCCTTCAGAAAATGGTGGTTTGTCAGCCGTATAATGGCAGTAATTTGGGGGCGGCGGAGAAATTTACCCATGAATGATTTTAGCCTGGAGAAATTGAGCTGGGGAACTTTAACGATGGGGAATAGTAGCCGCATTCAGTGAATTCGGTGCTGTCATTGCACATATGCAAAATGTGATAAGCCAATCCTTGCCTGCAGCATGCGCCGCGTGGGCAGCCAACTATATGGACTTTTTCGAGCAGTACGCCGACTATGATGCAAAAGAAAACGGTGTGCCTTTTTTGCACAGATTAAACTAGGAAATTTAAATAAATTTAACAAAATTTTTGATGTAAGGTTTTTATTATTTTTTATTAAATTATTTGCTTCAGCTATGATGATCGAGCAATAATTTTTCGAATGCATGACAGACTAAATTGTCAGAAAATTTCAAGTGCGTATTTGCACGAACAGGCAATAATTTTCGAAAAGCCTCCATGACAGATAGCATTGTCGGAAAAGTTATGAGTATTTGCAAGATAAACTTCATATTTCCGAAAAGCCTCCATGACAGATATAATTGTGGGGAAAAGTGATTTGCAGCAAACACGTGCGGTATGCGGATGGACTACGCCCATGAGAGCCCCTACTGTATGACTATGGATGGGCTAATGGAGGAGTGCTTCTTTCCCTGCTATGATGACCAAGTCAAGGGCCCCTGCATTGACCCCGAGACCTACGCTCAGGTGGACTACACAGCCTGCAAGCATCCTCGCATCAGCACCAGGGACTCTGTGAACCTGAAAAGGAACCAAACCCTGGACGGATATGGTTCCAATTTTGAGCCTTCTTTTCTAAGCACTGTTGTGTATATAGACAAACTAAATTCGAGCGCCCTAATCAGTTTTCTGATCAATCATAGCTAATTGGGCAGCAGAGGTTGGGTTGAGATTGCCTGCCATGGGCTGAGCATGACCACTGGACCAAAGAGGTGGAGGATCGAACGGGATAATCTGCCTGCTGAGATCAGTTTGTCACCCGCTTTACATTTTCCACTAGCATTTTAAAACGAGGCTTTCAAATTATAACGAAAGTATTGCGCAGCAAGCATATTGGCGCAACGCGCAATTATTATTAAGAAGTGTTCATTATTGAAAAATTATTATTGTACATTATTGTAAGATTTGCAATCTTTTCGAATTTCCGAATCGAAGCCTTTGAGCAACATGATCCGCTCTGCAGAGAACCATTGCGCTAATCCGCACAACGAATTGGAAAGCCCCTACTGTTTCACCGAAAAGGGGACCAACAAATGCTTCCCCTACACCGGCTACAAGGGCATGCCCATCGACCGCTGCGCCTATGTGGAGTGAGAACTGCGCCGCCGAGGGAGGGCATTCGGGCTGCGGAGCCTCGGCGCAGGCACCCGCCAAGCCAGATGGAGGCCGGCCTCAGCAAGAATAAAGCTGGGACTCGGTTCTTTGCACCATACCCACCCACCCCACCGCCCACGCTTCCCCTACACCGGCTACAGGGACATGCCCATCGACCGCTGCGTGGATGTGGAGCGGAACTGCGCCGCCGAGGAGAGCATCGGCTGCGGAGACCCTCGCGCAGCAGCCGCCAAGCCATGGAGGCCGGCCTCAGCAAGAACAAAGCTGGACTCGGTCTTTGCACCATACCCACCCACCCCGCCGCCCCATGCTTCCCCTACACCGCTACAAGGAGGCGCCCATCGACCGCTGCGTGGATGTGGAGCGCGGCGCCGCCGGCTTGTGCCTTGGGGCGCACACCCGCCAAGCCACGGAGGCCTAACAAAGCTGGACTTGGTTCTTTGCACCACACCACCACGCCCATGTTCCCCTACACCGGCTACAAGGGCATGCCCATCGACCGCTGCGTGGATGCGGAGCGGACGCGCGCCCCGCCGAGGCACTCGGCGCACCCGCCAAGCCACGGAGCGGCCTCAGAACAAAGCTGGGACTCGGTTCTTCGCACCATACCCACCACACCGCCGCCCACTGTTCCTAGCGGCACACCCATCGACCGCTGCGTGGATGCCTGGGGAGCGGAGCGCGCCGGGCCGAGGAGGGCATCGCTGAGAACCCTCGGCGCAGCACCCGCCCAATTAGCCCACCGAAGGCCGGGCCCAGCAAGAACAAAGTGGACTCGGTTCTTCGCACCATACCCACCCAGCCACCGCTCATGCTTCCCCTACACCAGCTACAAGGGCATGCCCCATCGACCGCTGGCGTGGATGCGGAGCGGAGCGCCGCCGAGGAGGGTATTCGGCTGCGGAGAACCTCGGGCGCACACAAGCCATGGAGGCTGGCTCTCGACAAGAACAAAGCTGGACTCGGTTTTGCACCATACCCACCTACCACGCCCATGCTTCCCCTACACTGGGTGATAAGGCACCCATTTGAGGCCTACAGATGGGATGTGGAGTGACGAGGAGGATCGCTGCGGAGACCTTGGCGCAGCCCCGCTGACGCAGGGCGGCCTCAGGAAGAACAAAGCTGGACTCGGTTTCGCACCCCACCACGCGCCCACTGTTCCTACCGTGCACTGCGTGGAGGAGTGCGCTGCCCAGCAGGATCGGCTGCGGAGACCTCGGGCGCAGCACCCGCCAAGCCATGGAGGCCGGCCTCAGCAAGAACAAAGCTGGGACTCGGTTCTTCGCACCATACCAGTCAGCCCCGCACCCGGTCACGCTTCCCTTAGCGGTGCAAGGGCACGCCACTGACCGGCCTGCATGGACGCGGAGCGGAACTGATCGGCTGCGGAGACCCTCGGGCGCACACCCGCCAAGCCACGGAGGCCGGCCTCAGGAGAAGGAAGCGGACTCGGGTCGCACCACACCGATCAATCACGCCGACACGAAACGCCTCCCGCACACGCGCAGGACATGCCCATCAGATGCGGAGCGGAGCGTGCCGCCGAGGAGGATCGGCTGCGGCTCGGCGCAGCACCGTGCAAAGGAGGCGGGCGGAGCAAGAACAAAGCGGGACTTGGTTCTTCTATGCATACCCACCCACCCCGCTTCCCTACTGCAATGAGGGGATGCTGATCGACCGTGCGTGGATGTGGAGTAACTGCGCCGCCGAGGTTCGGCTGCGGAGGTTGCGCAGCACCCGCCAAGCCATGGAGGCCGGCCTCAGCAAGAACAAACTACTCGGTTCTTCGCACCATACTCACCCACCCACCCGCCCACGCAGCCTTCCCACGGCGAGGAGGGACCTTGTAGCCGGTGTAGGGGAAGCATGGGCGGTGGGGTGGGTGGGTATGGTGCAAAGAACCGAGTCCAGCTTTGTTCTTGCTGAGGCCGGCCTCCATGGCTTGGCGGGTGCTGCGCCGAGGGTCTCCGCAGCCGATGCCCTCCTCGGCAGCGCAGTTCCGCTCCACATCCACGCAGCGGTCGATGGGCTTGCCCTAGTCGCCGGTGTAGGGGAAGCATGGGCGGTGGTGTGGGTGGGTATGGTGCAAAGAACCGAGTCCAGCTTTGTTCTTGCTGAGGCCGGCCTCCATGGCTTGGCGGGTGCTGCACCAAGGGTCTCCGCAGCCGATGCCCTCCTCGGCAGCGCAGTGCCGCTCCACATCCACGCAGCGGTCGATGGGCATGCCCTTGTAGCCGGTGTAGGGGAAGCATGGGCGGTGGGGTGGGTGGGTATGGTGCAAAGAACCAAGTCCAGCTTTGTTCTTGCTGAGGCCGGCCTCCATGGCTTGGCGGGTGCTGCGCCGAGGGTCTCCGCAGCCGATGCCCTCCTCGGCGGCGCAGTTCCGCTCCACATCCATGCAGCGGTCGATGGGCATGCCCTTGTAGCCGGTGTAGGGGAAGCATGGGCGGTGGGGTGGGTGGGTATGGTGCAAAGAACCGAGTCCAGCTTTGTTCTTGCTGAGGCCGGCCTCCATGGCTTGGCGGGTGCTGCGCCGAGGGTCTCCGCAGCCGATGCCCTCCTCGGCGGCGCAGTTCCGCTCCACATCCACGCAGCGGTCGATGGGCATGCCCTTGTAGCCGGTGTAGGGGAAGCATGGGCGGTGGGGTGGGTGGGTATGGTGCAAAGAACCGAGTCCAGCTTTGTTCTTGCTGAGGCCGGCCTCCATGGCTTGGCGGGTGCTGCGCCGAGCGGTGCCCTCCTCGGCAGCCAGTTACGCCCATCGGCGGGGGGCGCCCTTGTGCCCGGTGGGGAAGCGGGCGGTGGTGTGGGTGGGTAGGTGCAGACGAGCCGCTTTGTTCTGCGAGGCCGGCCTCCGGCTGGCGGGTGCTGCGCCAAGGGTCTCCGCAGCCGATGCCCTCCTCGGCGGCACAGTTCCGCTCCACATCCACGCAGCGGTCGATGGGCATGCCCTTGTAGCCGGTGTAGGGGAAGCATGGGCGGTGGGGTGGGGTGGGCGGGGCGTCTGCGAGGCCGGCCTCCAGGCTTGGCGGGGCTGCGCCGAGGGTCTCGCGCGATGTTGGCGGCGCGTGCTTGGGGGTGGGCGCCTGGGGTGGGGGAGTGGGCGGTGGGGGGGTATGGTGCAAAGAACCGAGTCCAGCTTTGTTCTTGCTGAGGCCGGCCTCCATGGCTTGGCGGGTGCTGCGCCGAGGGTCTCCGCAGCCGATGCCCTCCTTGGCGGCGCAGTTCCGCTCCACATCCATGCAGCGGTCGATGGGCATGCCCTTGTAGCCGGTGTAGGGGAAGCATGGGCGGTGGGGTGGGTGGGTATGGTGCAAAGAACCGAGTCCAGCTTTGTTCTTGCTGAGGCCGGCCTCCATGGCTTGGCGGGTGCTGCGCCGAGTGTCTCCGCAGCCAATGCCCTCCTCGGCGGCGCAGTTCCGCTCCACATCCACGCAGCGGTCGATGGGCATGCCCTTGTAGCCGGTGTCGGGGAAGCGGGGGGGGGGGGTGGTGAGGAGTAGTTGTGGGGGGGGGGGGGGTGGGTGGGCATGGCGGGAGGGACCAGTCCAGCTTTGTTCTTGCTGAGGCCGGCCTCCATGGCCTTGGGGGGTGTTGCGCCGAGGGTCTCCGCAGCCGATGCCCTCCTCGGCGGCACAGTTCCGCTCCACATCCATGCACCGTTCGATGGGCATGCCCTTCTAACCGGTGCTTGTAGGGGCGGGAGCATGGGCGGTGGGGTGGGTGGGTATGGTGCAAAGAACCGAGTCCAGCTTTGTTCTTGCTGAGGCCGGCCTCCATGGCTTGGCGGGTGCTGCGCCGAGGGTCTCCGCAGCAGATGCCCTCCTCGGCGGCACAGTTCCGCTCCACATCCATGCAGCGGTCGATGGGCATTCCCAAGTGCCCAGGGTAGTGGAAGCATGGGCGGTGGGGTGGGTGGGTATGGTGCAAAGAACCGAGTCCAGCTTTGTTCTTGCTGAGGCCGGCCTCCATGGCTTGGCGGGTGCTGCGCCGAGGGTCTCCGCAGCCGATGCCCTCCTCGGCGGCGCAGTTCCGCTCCACATCCACGCAGCGGTCGATGGGCATGCCCTTGTAGCCGGTGTAGGGGAAGCCTGGGCGGTGGGGTGGGTGGGTATGGTGCAAAGAACCGAGTCCAGCTTTGTTCTTGCTGAGGCCGGCCTCCATGGCTTGGCGGGTGCTGCGCCGAGGGTCTCCGCAGCCGATGCCCTCCTCGGCGGCGCAGTTCCGCTCCACATCCACGCAGCGGTCGATGGGCATGCCCTTGTAGCCGGTGTAGGGGAAGCATGGGCGGTGGGGTGGGTGGGTATGGTGCAAAGAACCGAGTCCAGCTTTGTTCTTGCTGAGGCCGGCCTCCATGGCTTGGCGGGTGCTGCGCCAAGGGTCTCCGCAGCCGATGCCCTCCTTGGCGGCGCAGTACCGCTCCACATCCACGCAGCGGTCGATGGGCATGCCCTTGTAGCCGGTGTTGGGGAAGCATGGGCGGTGGGGTGGGTGGGTATGGTGCAAAGAACCGAGTCCAGCTTTGTTCTTGCTGAGGCCGGCCTCCATGGCTTGGCGGGTGCTGCGCCGAGGTGTCTCCGCGCGCGGGGGGGGGGGGCGGGGGGGGCAGCCGATGCCCTCCTCGGCGGCGCAGTTCCGCTCCACATCCACGCAGCGGTCGATGGGCATGCCCTTGTAGCCGGTGTAGGGGAAGCATGGGCGGTGGGGTGGGTGGGTATGGTGCAAAGAACCGAGTCCAGCTTTGTTCTTGCTGAGGCCGGCCTCCATGGCTTGGCGGGTGCTGCGCCGAGGGTCTCCGCAGCCGATGCCCTCCTCGGCGGCGCAGTTCCGCTCCACATCCACGCAGCGGTCGATGGGCATGCCCTTGTAGCCGGTGTAGGGGAAGCATGGGCGGTGGGGTGGGTGGGTATGGTGCAAAGAACCGAGTCCAGCTTTGTTCTTGCTGAGGCCGGCCTCCATGGCTTGGCGGGTGCTGCGCCGAGGGTCTCCGCAGCCGATGCCCTCCTCGGCGGCGCAGTTCCGCTCCACATCCACGCAGCGGTCGATGGGCATGCCCTTGTAGCCGGTGTAGGGGAAGCATTTGTTGGTCCCCTTTTCGGTGAAACAGTAGGGGCTTTCCAATTCGTTGTCCGGATTCGCGCAATAGTTCTCTGCAGAGCGGATCGTGTTGCTCAAAGGCTTCAATTCGAAAATTCGAAAAGTTTGCAAATCTTACAATAATGTACAATAATAATTTTTCAATAATCCAAAGCACTTCTCGGTGATCATTGCGCGTTGCGCCAATATGCTTGCTGCGCAATACTTTCATTATAATTTGAAAGCCTCGTTTTAAAATGCTAGTGGAAAATGTAAAGCGGGTGACAAACTGATCTCAGCAGCAGAGTATCCCGTTCGCTCCTCCACCTCTTTGGTCCAGTGGTAATGCTCAGCCCATGGCAGGCAATCTCAACCCAACCTCTGCTGCCCAATTAGCTATGATTGATCAGAAAACTGATTAGGGCGCTCAAATTTAGTTTGTCTATATACACAACAGTGCTTAGAAAAGAAGGCTCAAAATTGGAACCATATCCGTCCAGGGTTTGGTTCCTTTTCAGGTTCACAGAGTCCCTGGTGCTGATGCGAGGATGCTTGCAGGCTGTGTAGTCCACCTGAGCGTAGGTCTCGGGGTCAATGCAGGGGCCCTTGACTTGGTCATCATAGCAGGGAAAGAAGCACTCCTCCATTAGCCCATCCATCGTCATGCAGTAGGGGCTCTCATGGGCGTAGTCCATCGGCATACCGCACGTGTTTGCTGCAAATCACTTTTCCCCACAATTATATCTGTCATGGAGGCTTTTCGGAAATATGAAGTTTATCTTGCAAATACTCATAGACTTTTTCCGACAATGCTATCTGTCATGGAGGCTTTTCGAAAATTATTGCCTGTTCGTGCAAATACGCACTTGAAATTTTCTGACAATTTAGTCTGTCATGCATTCGAAAAATTATTGCTCGATCATCATAGCTGAAGCAAATAATTTAATAAAAAATAATAAAAACCTTACATCAAAAATTTTGTTAAATTTATTTGAATTTCCTAGTTTAATCTGTGCAAAAAAGGCACACCGTTTTCTTTTGCATCATATTCGGCGTACTGCTCGAAAAAGTCCATATAGTTGGCTGCCCACGCGGCGCATGCTGCAGGCAAGGATTGGCTTATCACATTTTGCATATGTGCAACGACAGGCACCGAATTCACTGAATGCGGCTACTATTCCCCATCGTTAAAATTCCCCAGCTTCAATTTCTTCAGGCTAAAATCATTGGTGGGTAAATTTCTCCGCCGCCCCCAAATTACTGCCATTATACGGCTGACAAACCACCATTTTCTGGAAAGAGGCAAAGCGTAGGGGCACAGAGAGCGGGGAATATTCGTATTGGTGAATTTTAGCTGTGGTGAATTTTAGCTTGTGGAACTTTAGCCATTTCGCCTTTGATGTCTCACACCTGTTCCACCCACCACCCCTTTCAGCTTCACGCATTCACCCTAATCGAGTTCAAATCGCCAGCGCCTCCATCACTCTTTCCATCGCCTTTCTATCCATCAGCCTTCCTTCACCCTTCTTCTCCCATCCTACCTAGAGACTGCTGGAAATGAGAGTTACAGTTGGCAGGTGTAATTTTCGCCTTTGATGCCTCACACCTGTTTCACCTACCAACCCCCCTTCCAGTTCACGCATTCACCCTAATCAGTTCAAATGGCCAGCGCCTCCACCACTCTTTCCACCGCCTTTCTATCCATCAGCCTTCCTTCACACTTCTTCTCCCATCCGACCTATTTACTGCTGTAAATGATAGTTACAGTTGGCAGGTGTAATTTTCGCCTTTGATGCCTCACACCTGTTCCACTTACCAACCCCCCTTCCAGTTCACGCATTCACCCTAATCAGTTCAAATCGCCAGCGCCTCCATCACTCTTTTCATCGCCTTTCTATCCATCAGCCTTCCCTTCACCCTTCTTCTCCCATCCTACCTAGAGACTGCTGGAAATGAGAGTTACAGTTGGCAGGTGTAATTTTCGCCTTTGATGCCTCACACCTGTTCCACCTACCAACCCCCCTTCCAGTTCACGCATTCACCCTAATCAGTTCAAATGGCCAGCGCCTCCATCACTCTTTCCATCGCCTTTCTATCCATCAGCCTTCCTTCACCCTTCTCTTCTCCCATCCTACCTAGAGACTGCTGGAAATGAGAGTTACAGTTGGCAGGTGTAATTTTCGCCTTTGATGCCTCACTGTTCCACCTACCAACCCCCTTTCCAAGTTCACGCATTCACCCTAATCAGTTCAAATGGCCAGCGCCTCCATCACTCTTTCCATCGCCTTTCTATCCATCAGCCTTCCTTCACCCTTCTTCTCCCATCCTACCTAGAGACTGCTGGAAATGAGAGTTACAGTTGGCAGGTGTAGTTTTCGCCTTTGATGCCTCACACCTGTTCCACCTACTCAATCTCCAGTTCACGCATTCACCCTAATCAGTTCAAATGGCCAGCGCCTCCATCACTTCTTCCATCGCCTTTCTATCCATCAGCCTTCCTCCACCCTTCTTTTTCCATCCTACCTAGAGACTGCTGGAAATGAGAGTTACAGTTGGCAGTGTAATTTTCGCCTTCCACGCCCTCACCCGTCCCACCTACCAACCCCCTTCCAGTTCCAGCATTCACCCTAATCAGTTCAAATGGCCAGCGCCCCTCCCATCACTCTTTCCATCGCCTTTTTATCCATCAGCTTCCTTCACTCCCTTCTTCTCCCATCCTACCTAGAGACTGCTGGAAATGAGAGTCACAGTTGGCAGGTGTAATTTTCGCCTTTGATGCCTCACACCTGTTCCACCTACCAACCTCCCTTCCAGTTCACGCATTCACCCTAATCAGTTCAAATGGCCAGCGCCTCCATCACTCTTTCCATCGCCTTTCTATCCATCAGCCTTCCTTCACCCTTCTTCTCCCATCCTACCTAGAGACTGCTGGAAATGAGAGTTACAGTTGGCAGGTGTAATTTTCGCCTTTGATGTCTCACACCTGTTCCACCTACCAGCCCCCCTTCCAGTTCACGCATTCACCCTAATCAGGTCAAATGGCCAGCGCCTCCATCACTCTTTCCATCGCCTTTCTATCCATCAGCCTTCCTTCACCCTTCTTCTCCCATCCTACCTAGAGACTGCTGGAAATGAGAGTTACA
Organism: Ptycholaimellus sp. GST1_10; assembly: GCA_030248095.1. Taxonomy (NCBI): domain Eukaryota; kingdom Metazoa; phylum Nematoda; class Chromadorea; order Chromadorida; family Chromadoridae; genus Ptycholaimellus; species Ptycholaimellus sp. GST1_10. Next base: position 16,517 of record JASANA010009302.1, on the reverse strand, counting down.
GTTGGCAGGTGTAATTTTCGCCTTTGATGCCTCACACCTGTTCCACCTACCAACCCCCCTTCCAGTTCACGCATTCACCCTAATCAGTTCAAATGGCCAGCGCCTCCATCACTCTTTCCATCGCCTTTCTATCCATCAGCCTTCCTTCACCCTTCTTCTCCCATCCTACCTAGAGACTGCTGGAAATGAGAGTTACAGTTGGCAGGTGTAATTTTCGCCTTTGATGCCTCACACCTGTTCCACCTACCAACCCCCCTTCCAGTTCACGCATTCACCCTAATCAGTTCAAATGGCCAGCGCCTCCATCACTCTTTCCATCGCCTTTCTATCCATCAGCCTTCCTTCACCCTTCTTCTCCCATCCTACCTAGAGACTGCTGGAAATGAGAGTTACAGTTGGCAGGTGTAATTTTCGCCTTTGATGCCTCACACCTGTTCCACCTACCAACCCCCCTTCCAGTTCACGCATTCACCCTAATCAGTTCAAATGGCCAGCGCCTCCATCACTCTTTCCATCGCCTTTCTATCCATCAGCCTTCCTTCACCCTTCTTCTCCCATCCTACCTAGAGACTGCTGGAAATGAGAGTTTCAGTTGGCAGGTGTAATTTTCGCCTTTGATGCCTCACACCTGTTCCACCTACCAACCCCCCTTCCAGTTCACGCATTCACCCTAATCAGTTCAAATGGCCAGCGCCTCCATCACTCTTTCCATCGCCTTTCTATCCATCAGCCTTCCTTCACCCTTCTTCTCCCATCCTACCTAGAGACTGCTGGAAATGAGAGTTACAGTTGGCAGGTGTAATTTTCGGGAAAAATATGCTCAGTGGGCTAGTCTAGCCGCACAATCAGCTTCGCCAAGCCGGACTTTGTCCAGTGCGCCTTCATCACCAGCTTCCACACTCTCATCTCAAAATAGGCCTCAGCAGGGCATTTTCGGTGCGCCTGGGCAAGTATTGCCGTCACTAGTTATCGGGATTCACTCCAAAACTCATTGAAAACAATTCAGTTTCAGAGGAAGCACCGTGATTGTGTTCGGTAAGCATGTGAAGCCTGCATTCTATGTCCGTCAGCTGAATTTGGGTTAAATCTATGCCATAAACAGGGTTTTTTTTTCAAAATAGCTTTTAACATGAGGGACTTTGCCGCTGCATCCGTCAGCTCATGAATATTCTTGAGCGGATTGGGGTAAGTCATGGTCTGGAGGGTGGTTCAGATGCTAAAGTCAATCGGAACAGTCGACAGCTATAGTGTTGACAGTCGACAGCTATAGTGGAATTCTCTGGACTGGATCCATACGTAGAAAGGGTCTGGTAAGACCTATGAACCCTTTCTTCATGTTCCAAACAACTGCGATGGCCTTGGGGAGATGCAAATGCACGCAGTTTTAAATTCACAGATATTTCAGTCCGGCCCTGTAGGTATTGGATAGGGCTGGAAATGGGTAAGCTCCATGCCAAACGCTTTTTTCGAATAGTTCCGAATTGGAGGAGCATTGCCTATGACGTCGAATAGCTCCGAATTGGAGGAGCATTGCCTATCATCTCTATCCTACTCCTCCTGTTCAGTACTCGAGGGTCGAAATTTTTGCCTCACGAGTGTACGACAAGCTAGCTTCGAGAGCCACAATTGCCATCCTGCTCCCCTGGTCTCTTACAAAAGGACCGGAAAATTTGCGAGCAGGGTGTTCTAATTTCAGGTGCATTGGCACTCACCCAACACCCCCTGTGCCGTACAGAAGGACTGCAGTATTTGCTAGTCGTTTCCTTGACAAACTGGCAACCACTTCCGCGGTTGCTACTGTCACGGATGGTCTCTGGTGTGGGCAATTTGAAGGTTTTTGTTCTCATGATGAATTGAGGTCAATAGCGAATATTAAACTCATCTGTTTAACAGAACTATTATATTTCAGACAGAGCTAGCTAATCTTCTTCTTCATCGACGTTGTCCGCTTGCGATTTCTTCACATCTTCTTCACCCACCCATCTTCAAGGCGTGGGTGCCGGACAGATTCCGCGGCCATACTGCTGGTGTTCACCTTCGATGAAGCCTGTACGCAAATTTTACCCAAACTGGCGCCAACGCCCAGCCGGCGACAGCAGAGCTGCAGGGCCCCTTTCATTCGCCAGGGTTCATTTTTGAAGCAATGCAAACGTGAAAATTGACTCCAACATTTTTTGACTTCCAATATTTGAAGTTCTGAATCAATATTGGGCTGAATAATTATTTCTCTGTTTTGCCAGCCTGTTTTTGAGGAATATGGACAGATGAGGAGGGCTGGGTGGAGTTCTTTCGGATGATACTGGGGCGTGGTGGAACACTCAGGCTGGAGGACGTGCTGTACAACCGCGACGACGAGGCAGCTATCAGAGACAACCTAGCGCCCAACTATTGGACTTCCGCTTGATAGCACCTCCGTTTCCAGTCACTTCCAGCTTCCGGCTCAGTAATTCGACACTACATCCTTAGGCTAGGCTAGCAAAGATGTGAAGCAGCACGCCGGGTGGGCATTAGAGTGTTAACAAGGGGGGAGCAGGGGTGGGACTGGGAATAGGAAACATCTCAAACAAGACACCAGTACAGTCATAAATTGCACTAAACCCCTTGTACTGTGATTCTCTGTTTTGAGACAGCCTGTTTTTGAGGAATATTGGTATATGCTGATCGGCATAGACCAGAAGGAGGTGGTCGTCTTCTTTCGGAGCATGCTTGGGCGAGGCAAAGAACTGCTGATAGAGGTTGTGCTGGACAACGGGCAGGAGGAGGCAGCGAAAGCGACCAGCTGGTGCCCAAGAGGCGTCGTCAAAGAATCCGCTTCGACGCCCTCAACGACTCCCTACTCAACTGGGGAATCACTCAAGCAACTGAGGATCGGGCCCAAATTCCGCGGTTCTTTTTTCCCTTCTGGTGCGCATTGCGATAGGCTTGGCTAACGGTTGTACCGTGGGGGGGGGAGGATTTATTCGGACAGCAAATTCAAAGTTCTATAACTCAAGACCTTTTCAATATTTTTTCATGAAAATTTATCACAAGTTGCACATAAATGTAAGCTACATTGTGTTAAATTTTTATGCCAAACGACTATAACCTCATGGATTTATTGAATTTTTGCGCGGCCGAAGGCCGCCTGCCGCGGCGGGTAGGGCAGTCAGAGCTCCGGAGGCCGGAGGGCATGGGTGCGGAGGCCCCGGAGCGTAGCCTAGCATACGAAGTATGCTAGGCGAAGCGTAGGGGCCGTAGCACCCGTGCCCGGAGGCCGGAGGAGCTCTGGCGCCCTGCCCGAAGCGGCGGGCGGCCAAGGCCAGCTTAAGCAGTTACCCCATTTTTGCGTCCGTCTGTCCGCATATATATATATGTGTCTTTCCGGGGCCGGGCCTCCGCGGTTTTTCAACGAAATTGGCTAATTTTTTGCATGAAGGTCCTTCTGGGTGGTATCTCCAGGCCATTTTTTGGGATGGGCGTAATTTTTCGATTTTCGCCCAAAACTCAATTTTTTGATGTTTCAAAATACAAAAATTCATAAATCACTTGTTTTTTAATGAAATTGGCTGAATTTTGGCAGGTACGTCCATCAAGGTGAAATCTTGAAGCTGGCAAAAGGAATCTCCGAAATATTAATTATTTCCCGATTTATGGCGAAAAACCTAAAATCTTGATGTTTCAAAAATTCGAACATCCATAAATCGATGGGTTTTCAATGAAATTGGCTGAATTTTGGCAGGTACGTCCGTCGAGGTGCTATCTTGAAGCTGGCAAAAGGAATTTCCGAAACATTAATTATTTCCTGATTTATGGCGAAAAACCTAACATCTTGATGTTTCAAAAATTTGAACATCGATAAATCGATGGTTTTTCTATGAAATCAGTTGAATTTTGGCATGAACGTCTATCAAGGTTGTAAATTGAAGTTCAGAAAAGGACTTTTTAAAATGTTTATTATCTCTTCATATTTAGTCAAAAACCTAAAATATTAATGTTTCAAAAATTCAAACATCCATAAATCACCGAGTTTTTAATAAAATCAGCTCACTTTTGGCAGTGATTCATATGGGTGGTATAGTTATGTTATTTGAGGTTTTTATTTGGACCAAAGGCCGCGCATCTTGGCGATAGACGAGTATACCTTGTTTGTGAAATGATTGTATTTTTTTGTATTGTCCTAACAATATTTTGCCTATAAACAAGTTTTGAACCTGGCCACTTTTGAAATTGGTTGAGAAACCACACTTTCTTTTTGAGTGACAAAATTTCATATACAGGATGCGCTCCGCGGTCACTTATTGCGCTTTGCGTGATGTGTACAGAGAAGCATTTTAAGCCAATAAAATTTTTTCAATATATACTCTTTGGGGGGTTTAATTCATGGGGGTGGGTTTAATTCTTGGGGGTGTAATTATTGGGGGGTGTAACCCCATGGGGGATGGGGGGTGTAAGTCTTGAGGGGGGTTCTTGGAGGCAGCCCTGTCCTGCAATTGCAAAGTATGGCAACTCCTCTGACAGAGTTGAAGCGACGGCCACCGTACAGGGTTTTTTCCTGCATGAACCTCTAAACCGCATTATTGGAGCTTTTGGTTGAAGCTCCGTCCTTCACGCATGCTGCTTTTTGCCCTGTCCAATCTGGGAAGAAAGCTTGTCAATAACCACATGCTTGAACAGCGAATTTTCGTTAACGGGCTGAGCCCAGAGTCCGTCCATGCTAGGCTGGGTTTGGTGGTACCACGCGACGACGAGCTAGTTGGGTTTGTGCTTCGAAATGAAGGCTTGCGAGTGGAAGCCCTGCTCAACCTGGAACGAGGATCATTGCAAAGAATACATGATCAAAATATTGCCGTCCACTTCGTACAGGAGCCTCTCTCTGGAGATCACTGTGGGCTCTACTGTATGTCGAGTTTGTTGGCCAACCAAACGAGCGTACCTGTTGAAAAGAAGTCACCTTTGGGCGAAGTATTGAAAGCCTGGCGGCGCTTTGGATACAACGGGAAAGAACTTGGCGAGTACCTACATTTGCACCCTGCGGTCCGACAAAGCTACTTCACCATCACTGGTGTGCCGCCAATACAAGCAATACCGGCGGTACGCAGCAGGGAGGCGATGGGCAAGCCAATACTCCGGAGCCCTTGGGCCATGTGTTCGGAATTCAACGGGTGGGTGATATGATCCTGGCTATGGATAGCCGCGAGGACTTTCCCATAAAAATTGGCGAAATGAACCCGAACGAAACCTTCCTTGCTTCCACTCTCCGACTGCTTGAAAATGTTTGGAGTGAGGATCAGCAGCGGCCACGTATCCTTGTCGCCATTTTGAAGCATAAAAAAACCGCCTTCCAAACAATGTTTCCCTGCACACTCCCTCGATGCATAGAGGAGAACACGCCGCTCGGCAGGTTATATTACAACCATTATTCAAAGCCCACGAATCAGTGAAGTGACCATGAATAAATTGTAACCTAACGTGTGATGGCGCCCTAGTTATAAATATCTGGTACCATCGGCAAGCATATTGTGAGACCCTTTTCTCCAAAATTTGCAATTGCCTTGAGTAAAAAGTCAAGGAAATACAATTTCTAGCAGTGCAATCTGCTGCTTGGACAGTTGTATTTTGATTTTGGTTTGCAGTTCGGTGTCTCTTTCCATGCGCACCCAAAAACAATATGTAGATGACGCAGCAGCTTGCGCTACCGTGGGGAGGGGAGGATTTATTCGGACAGCTAATTCAAAGTACCTTTTCATTTTTTTCATGAAAATTTATCACAAGTTTCACATAACTGTTAGCTACATTGTCTTAAATTTTTATGCCAAACGAATATAAACTCATGGATTTATTGTATTTTTGTGAAGTGATTGTATTGTTTTGTATTGTCCTTACAATATATTGCTTATTAACACGTTTTATGGCTTAAATTGAAGAATTTTCCTATCAAATCGATTTATATATAATATTATGATATTTAGGGGAAGGACTATTACCAAAACGTTTTTGGCTAGTGTTTTGATGTCTTTGGTATTAGCGTATATCAATCTGCCAAATACTTATCAATGGGGCCACAAAACGGATGTTCTCTGTAGAGACAAATAATATATTGCCTTGTGCTATATAATGTATAATAAATACATGAGTTTATATTCGTTTGGCATAAAAATTTAACACAATTTAGCTAACATTTATGTGCAACTTGTGATATATTTTCATGAAAAAATATTGAAAAGGTCTTGAGTTATAGTACTTTGAATTTGCTGTCCGAATAAATCCTCCCCCCCACGGTATATTCATCCAGTCGTGGTGGTGTTATATAAAAATTTTCATTTCAGCTGGCATAACTGAGTTCCACCTTATTCTTGCACCTCTCATGGGGCTGGCGCGAGCGTGTAACCAGATCACGTGTCATAATGATATAGAAGGACATTGTCAGGCTGTATCGATGCGTGGAGGAAACGGCGCGAGATGTGGGCACATGCCGTTTTCCCTTTTCAACATCACCGACAACGGCACAAACATCATCCAGCCCGGTAGCCATGCAGCTGATATTGTCCAACGCCTCCGACATGCGGACACGGATTTGCTGGCGGCAAAGAAAATCGTCGTCAATAATCCAGTGCTGCGCCTCGCCTATTTCAGAGCCAGCCTTTCCTATCCTAAAATTGACCAGATAAGTACTAACCCGGTAAGTCAATGTGGCTGTTTGCTCCGCAGTCAGCTCTTTCCCTTTGCGGCATTTTACTTGTGTTTCAAAGCACCAGTAAAAGAATTCATTGTTGTAGGAGCGGGCAACACATGCCCGTCCATGGCCATGTGCCATGCCGCTTGGCTGCCGGAGAACCGAAAGCCGAAAACGCACAAGTCTACATCCATCGTGGAGCGACTGCGAGAACAGGCCATTCAGCAGGGAATATTCGACCTCCCCCTCGTTTTAGGACAGGCTGTAGAGGCTTGCTTTCCCCTACGTTTGTGCCAGGCTTTGACTGGTGGTTTTGATGAGCAGTGGGCTTCGGCCCTTAGGAGTGAGCAAGACCCCCAGACAAATACTGAACCAGGCCCTCATGCTCAGCCCCCTAATATCCCCCTGATTTGTTCTTATGCCATGTTGCGTGGCTGCCAACATCGCGAAAGCCACAAATCCACGGCTCTGCAGCCACGGTCGAGCGTCTTCGCGAAGAGGCCATCAAGCAGGGCATTTCCACCTGCCCCATGTTTTAGGCCGAGCTGTTGAGTCTTCTTGGTCCCTAGTCTGGCACAGGCTCTCACTAGTGGATTTGATGAGCATTGGGCTTCTGCCCTTAGGGCCCCTGAGCCAGACCCCCAGACAGCGACTCAACCAGGCCCTCAGACTCAGCCCCCTGAGCCAGTCTCCACAGCTCACTTGGTTACCATAGGCCCCTCCGGCAATGGTTTCGTGCTTCTCTTTGATGGAGCTTTAGAAAAGGGATGTCCGTTGTTGCTTGGGCCTGATGATGTCGGTTTACCCTGGTACTCAGCATCTATTAACGTTGCAGTTGAGTCCATTAGAACTTTAGTTGAGTCCACTCAGCAACCCCCTCAGCAAACCCCTCAGTCTCCTGAGCCTATCGCCACTGCCCATTTGGTAGCTATTGGCCCATCAGGCAATGGCAAGATTTTGTGCTTTGATGGCGCTGCTGAGAAGAAATTACCATTATACCTTGGCATTGATGACACAGAATTACCTTGGTACTCAGCCGCTATTAATGTTGCACTCCAGGCAATACGCCCTCTTAGGCACGGCATTTTATTCATGGTCTGTCTCGACGCCTCTGTCCCTATGCCCAATCCATTGCCTTCTACATGGCCAAAAAGTCTTGGAGTGCAGCTGAGAGATACGGAGCTGCCGCAGGTTATACTAAACCCATTGCCCAATGATAGCCTTTGCACCGCCCACCTTGTTACTTATTGTTGTAGAGTCCGGCAACAGGTGCCCTTCCATAACCCTCTGCCACGCGGCGTGGCTGTCCGAGTCCCGGAAGCCTAAAGCACATCATCCTGGCTGTGTTTTGGAGAAACTGCGCCAGGAAGCCTGCAACGCACAAATTTTCGACAACCCCATTTAGTTAGGGCTAGCTGTGGAGTCTTCTGTTGAACTTAGGAATGCTCAAGCACTTTCATGCGGCTATGATTTAGCCTGGGCTATGGAATTAAAAGACACGGAGACTCAGCATATCCCGCAAAATCCTTCGCCCAATCCTCCTCCGCCCGAGGCCAAATCATCAGCCCACCTTGTTACTATAGGGCCATCAGGCTGCCGAAGTATTCTATGTTTTGATGGTGAATCTGAGCATTCATGCCCCTATTATATAGGTCCGGACAATGATGCAGAGACCTGGTACACATCTTCGATCTGTCAGGCTCTTGAAGCTATTCGCCCTTTGAAATTTGCCATTCTATTTGTACTGTCAGTCTCACCCCTTGATCCATCGCCCAATAGTTTGCCCTCCTCGCACCCTAAAACTGAAGCCGCTGATGTAGGACGGCCGGATGATGAGACTGACTTCAGTTATGACTAGGTTTTTTACTGAGCTCGTGGTATATGTGGTATTCTTACTGAGCTCGTGGACTATGTGGTACGGTTTCGCCAAATGTTTAAAAAATTAACAAATAAGAAAAACACTCAAACGCAAAATATTAAGTCAGCCTGTTGAATAGCAGGAAAATGTTGACGAGGTTTGAAAATTTTTTGGCAATTCTTAGTGGCCTTGGGCCACCGGCTCAGGCCCTCTTTACATGCCAGATGTCTTAGACGACAGTCACTTACAAATCTTTAATTTATGTAGTTATCTTTTATTTGATTTTTTTCCATCAACCGAAAAACAAGAGGGTGGAAGCTTGTCGACAAATTGTCGGTGGTCAGAGCTTCTTAGCCGTAATAAAGCATAGACGTTGATCACATGGGCCTTTTAAGCATGCTAGTGGCCGTAGCGCCCAATCTATCATGCTCAAAGACCGAGACCCAGTTGGACCAGTACCATGAACGAGAGCTTGTCTTCAAGGTAGTAGTTTTTCGCTTTGCTTCTGATAATCAAAGATTTTCGGCAGCAGATGAAAGCAACGGGAGAAGAAGACACCTCCAACCACAGACTAATTTTTCACCAACTAATTTTCAAAACAACATTTTTCATCCTTAACTTAATTTTTCACCCCCGAACCATATTTTTCACCCCACTCCCAAAAAGCCTAGATCCGCCCTTGGTAGGAATAGGTTGACAAGGGACGAGCTAACTCCCTGTCCTTCGGCCTTCTGTAACTGGGAGCAACTCTGACAGCCTACGCCCATCAAAACCCATGTGCAGTGGACCACAAATTGTGTTTGTCCAAGGCCAAGGTTAGCCTAGCGACAACCGGTATGTGCAAACCATCTCTTTTGGCAAATGGGCATTTAATTACACTGCTATTTAGTAAAGGGAAACCGTTCTAGGGTTTGTTCTTGTTCTCCGCTCGCACGGCCCCATCGAAATTTTCCCTTTTTCTACCCCCTAAATCTGCCTTTGGTTGAAATTATTTTCTTGCAGGTAGAAACTAACGGTTTGCACTGCTTAAAATGAACCGGTATTTCACAGTTGGCTTTCTTGTAGCCGCAGCAAAAGCAATGGGTTGGTACCATTCATTGACCAGGAGAACTATCACAATGAAAAAAAACATTTTATTGAATAATCATATCGATTTATTTTATAGTATTCAGTAGAAAATGCCACTATTCAATGACTTTATCCTGACATGATGATTGCTGGATTTAATATGGCTCAATTGAAAGGCAAATAGCTGAAGTAGAAAAGCTATATCTGCCCGATTCGGAGTTAAGCTCCTTCGACATGTATTTTAATGCCACTGCCACAGAGACTGCTCCAATCTTTTGCGCCCATGCTCTCGTCACCACTCAGGTGCAGCTGCTTTTAGCAACACCGCCATTTGTTCACCTTTCTACATCCTATTTTTTGGTAGCACCAGTTGTTTTGTCTTTGACTTTGTCTTTAGCTTAGAGTTAGTATCATGCTAAGACTTGGGATTGGTATCAAACTTGTAAAATTGTTGACAAATATAAAGCTGATAAGCGACATGCTGCACTGCAGTAACCAATATGAGCAATTTAGGCGGGAGGCCCGAGAAATAACGCTTGCGCAACTTCCCTTCCCAAAATCGAATTAATTTGATCACTTAGGCCAAAATTGTCTCAAAATCACAAAAAATCGATTTTTCAAACCCTTTTTCTTGAACCTTTACATGCAAATCAGCTTGAGCATAAGTTGGCTGTTGTAAATTTTTATTTATGTTGCATATCAGTCTTCAACAGCTTTGCCTTTAGAGAGTCGGCGGCGTGGATCAACACCGTACTGTAATGGATACATATGTCAACAGTGTGTGGATTGATCCCCAAAGCGAACGTGCGTCATGGCCCTTTGAATACAATAAAGACTACGTCATCTGCGTCACCTTTGGCTTATCCAGGGAATATTTGGTTCTTTAGTTTTCCCATTTAGACTTCATTTAAAGCAACAATTTTATTACTGAAATTGTGCATCTCCGATTCAGTGTTTTATTTTCTCTTAGCTGGTCTCTTTTTAATGATTGCACTTAAAACATCTTGGGCATCAAGGTGATGAAAGCACGGCCCCAATTTTTGAGACGATTATGATATTTTAGACACCATTTATTCTAGTCCATCATTAACCTGCTTTGTAATCTTTACATAGGCTTCCGGTTGGGTTTTGGGGTTACGAGTCCTTGGGGCATATCTTACTCAATTATATTGATGCTGCAAAAAATAATATGGAATTCGCTCCGATGGGCGCAACGTACTGGGTAAGAGCATTTGGCGATGAAAAAAATCCCAAAGATTTTGAGTTTTGACTGTTCAAAATTCTGCCGCTGAGAAATAATCGTCACCGACCTCAGTGAGTGTACTTGTTGCAGAAAACTTTTGCGGTTAGTCACTTAATTTTTGGTCATTTGATTTGATTATGACCCATACATATACTCTCCATCTTCCACCAAACCCCCCCTCCCAGGAACACGTGTTTGAGAGCCCCCTTTCACTTTCACAGATACAATCAACTTTCTGCGTCTTTTCAAACTTATCCATCAGTCATTGCCTTCATTGAGGTGGCTGTAAATGGGAAGGCCTACGTAAGCTTTACTCGTGGTCTGGACTACAAGCTTGTGAACTCTGTGAGAATTCACACGACTCCTGGAAAATTTCTTTTACGACGGATGCTCTACGATCCATGAATTGTGTAGTTCATTTAGAAGCTTTGTAGCGTTTTCCATTTTGAATTGATGATGCCTTTGATTATGTTCAAGAATATGCAAAAGTTTCAAGTGATATGCGTTCTGTTAAAATAATATCGGCCAATTGTTTTCGTATGCTCTTCAGTGAGGAACAATGATGTAGGTGATTCAGAATGAGACTGAACATGAACTGAAGGAGATGAGAAATTAGTGAAGGAACAGTTGAAAATCTTTGAATAATATGGAGTTTTTGAATTGATAGCGAATGTTCAAATTCGGGAATAACATTTTTAGAAGTGATCGCACGTTATTTTCATCAAAGGATCGTACTCAATTAGCATATTATGTCGTGTATATTTTTAAAATTTCCCCTTTTTACTCACCAGTTACCTGCATATTCTCCCCCGCGTATGACTAAACTGGAGTTGAAAGCCCTACAGCGATTGAAGCCAAAACTCACTCCATTTTTTACCCAATCCTTAAGCCTTTTTGCTTCGTTTCAGTGTTTCTCATTTTGCGGATTTTTTATGAAATAGAATAAAAGTGCGGAATTTTGAAAATTATGTAATAGGATAGAATAAAGCACCAAAAACACCATTAAAAGGCGTCATTAATGCATTCCTAGGCACCATTTAAAAGCAGTTGAACACAAATTAAATAAAGAGTTAATTCAACCAGAGACCAGAAGAATGATCAGAGCAAAACGATTGAAGTTTCTCATGGGTTTCACATAGTTCATAAAAGTTAGGAAACTTTCATAGCTTTGGTTTTTCCTATAATTGTAGTGCTTATGAAACAATATAATTTATTTGGGACTTTATTAAAAAAGTTACCAATGCTGCAATAATGCGATATATGCGAAATTAATAATCACGATAAATGGTATCTGTGATATGGTGGATCCGCTGCCTGTCGCCGATATGTTGCTTTGCGATTGAACGCGCATCGATGGATTTAGGGCTTCAACAAATCTTTTTATTATATAAGCCTTGTTTAGAAAGACTAAGATTTTCAAGTGATCATGAAATCTAAAAAAAAATTGAAGATCAACCAAAATTAACCTTCGGTTCTGAAAATAGCTGAATCGAAAAGGAATTAATTTTTTGACTAAAGCAACACATACCTTTGGGGGCAATTTTGGGCTGGTTTTGGATTTTGCGCAATAATACTTTTTGTCGTAAAGACCATCATCGATTTGACTATTGGTTATCTTTTGGCTTTTGAAAAAAGAATTTAGTTCATCCTGAAATATGCTTCTTCTCCTTCTCCTCCTTCTCCGCATAAATTCAATGGACCATAGTAAGGGCAAGGGCTGGGTTAAATTCCTCCTCTTTTTTTATTTTTTTCAAAACTGGATGAATATCTGGTACTACGGCTAGCCATATCTGGGTCTCGTTTCTCCAAAAATTAACAAATGCCCGAGTAGAAATACAGTTACATTTGGGGATTCTGCTGCAATTTGTTTTTGGGCGCGCCTGGAACGAGACATTGGACTGCGCCCCCAAAACATAATGCAATTCACCAAACAGCAGATACCACAATGTAATTGTATTTCTTTAACTTTTTAGTCGGAGTATATTAAATTGTTCTGCGACAAGCGGCCTGCGGCCACGCAAAAATTAACTTTCTAAACATGACAGGCCTTAAGAAAGATTTAAGGGGTTGAAAAAAGCTCAAATAAGCTTGAAAGGGAGCTTACGTTTCTTTTCGCACTCGTAGCCATCGATATGACGGCAGTCTTAAAGAGTGCCTATGTGGGGTGGGGGAGGCAGAAAAGCCAATGGAAATGACCAAAATCGTAAAAAGAGACGTTGTTGGCAGAAGGCTTGAAAAAGAATTGCCCTGTGTCCTCGGGCCTTCGGCAACGAAGAAAGAGGTTGTTGATCTCCCGAATTATGCCCCAGCACTTGATGCTGGTGGAGGGGAGCAGGAAGACTAGGCGGCCTTCTAATCGGCCCTCATCCTCCTGTCAATCGATCAGTGATTTCAATTTTTGAACAGTTTTTAAACACTTTTTGAACGCTTATAAACCTTAGCAAACACTTAAACTCTTGGTTTAGGCTTAGGTTTAGTTTTAGGTTTAGTTTTAGGCTTAGATTTAAAAGTGTTAAAACTGTTGAAAAGGTGTTCAACCACTCATTCGCTCTCATCTAGAGGCAAGGATAGAGAAAAGGGCCAGTAACCGGCCAAGCGTAGGTGCTGAGGCCGGAGTCGAAGCAGAAGGTGGTAAAGTAGGCCCAGTACTTGTCGGGGGACGTTTGCAACATCACCAGGTCCTCCATGCGCACAACTGCACCCAGCCATTGGCCTTACTTCTCACTCTCCACCTGCCTCTCCTCACAAGGCAGCCAGTTGGCCTTCAGCTCAACTCGCAGCGTGCCCGTGGCCACCTCCCGCCCGTCCTCGGAGAACGGCACATTCGGCAGCAGCTGCATCTGCACGGCTTTCGGGGACAGCGTCAGTGCAGGAGCCTTTGTGGCTCCCGCCGCCGTCAGCTCCCGCACCGCATCTTCAATGCCTCTCGTCTTTAGCCCTTCCCCCACCTCTCCCGCTCTGAACCATGAAGTCGGGCACTGGCGTAACTGCTGCTCAGGCCCCGCTCGTCCACCGCGTAGAGGCGCAGCGCCAGCTGGGAGCACAGGTCCTGATCCAGCTCCAAACGCGCCCTGCTTTTACGGCTCACCTACACTCTGCATTATTACTTCCTCCGCATTGCAGCCTACCGAGGTGGAAGAGGATTTTTTGGCGAGAAAATGCCAGACTTTGGTGGGCTGTAAAATGGTTTAATCATAAAGCCACTAGAAACCATTTTACAGCCCTTCAAAGTCTGGCATTTTCTCGGCAAAAAATCCCTTCCACCTCGGCATTGCCTAGCCTACCAAGCTGATGGCCTCCTCAAAGTCCAGCTGGCCCCGGTCCTCCTCCAGCTCTACATCCACCTGCCAGGAGGGGGGAGCAGGGAGCTGCTGGACTTGGATCAAGAAAAGCTGCCCCTGCCCGCTTGCCTCCCAGGCCAGCTCCAGGGCGTAGGGATTCTGTCCAGAACAGTCTCTGTCCTTCCTCATCCTTAGGGGCTGGAGGAGCAGGAACGAGGCTGTGATTGGCGTAGCTGGCGGAGAAGTTGAGCGGCGGCTGGGGTCTGGAAGGGCTCGCAGCAAGCGTCCCATTACAGCTGGCCCAGCACTCTTCTGCCTCGCTAGCCTCTGCCTTCAGATACAGAAAGCTGAAGCTGGGGCTAAGGGGTTGCGGATTAAAGAGCCACTGACTAAAGTGCCCCGGACTAGTGTGCCACCAAGCTAAAGCACATCGGCACAAGGTGGCACATCAGTCCGGGGCGCTTTAGTCAGTGGCACTTTAGTCCTAGATCCGGTGCTGAGAGCTGGGTACGCAAATGGAGCTGTCCTGGAGGAAGGCAAGGCAGGCGGGGCGAAGAAGAGGGTCCCCGAGCTCCTCTTTGGCCAAGGCGGCACTGGCACAGCGAAGTTGGCACAATTTGGCCGGCGTGAAAAAGCTCAAAAGGCCTAAGCTTTTGACGGGAGCTCAGATTTTATCTGAGAAAGAAGGAAGGTTCTCTCGGCCCACTCCAACGAGTAAAAGAATGAACGAGCATTGCTTAAGAGAGAATGATGTGCGACGTTTTGGCATCGAAATCACGAAATCTCGGTGCATCGAAATCACTCCAGCAAGTAAGCCTCCCTTTACAGCCTGCGGCAGTTCACTGACCTTTCGGCGGCGGTTAAGGGCAGTTGGAGGCAGGTGAGGAGTGGCAGGAGCAGGGACTTCATGACGCTGTCAATTGGCATCTGCAGTGCGGTTCTCAGTTAGCAAGGGGGCTGGCCAGGGATTCGGGGAACAAATTCAGCAGGAGGCCTGGTTTTTTCGCAGCTAGACGGCAGACGATAGGGTGCATCGCCGCTGTCTTTGCAACACTGCTATGTATGTTTCGACAACAACTCTTGGGCCCTGATTTCCACTGCCTTTGACGTCATTTTTGGGTTTATGATTGAGAAAAGAATAAAGTTTTTGAATTTACGCAATCTTTGAAATAAAATAAATTTTTGAGAGGAATGTGAAAATCAACAATAGGCTGGAGGAAGGCTCGTCTCAGGTACAGCTTGCGTCCGAGCCACCCTATCCCACTGCGCATAGGCTCTGGCGAGCGGGGAAAGGTGGAGGCAGGGTGTTGACCAGTACTCTTAACCACTATTGCTCCCTACTCCACTCCTGTTTTCCGTTTCCTGAAATTAGTGCCGAAGAATCATATATTGCGATTGCGAGCTGATTTAGCTATGTAACTGTTACTCTCGAAAGAGACATACTTTTGATCTGCCGATGGTACCAGATATTTGATCATCTGTTAACTGATGAAATTTTGTTGGATAAATTAAATATGAGACCCTCTTTTGGCCTGCCGATTATTCCGTGTCAGGTACTTGCCGCAAATCGCCCAATTCTCCAAAAGGATTGTGCTTAGGACAAAGCACCAAACAAAGTGAGGTTAGGCTTAGGTTAAGTCTTAATTTAAATTATGTTAGGGTCGGTGTTGAAATGATTGCCTTCAAAGTACTGGCTTATTTGATAATCTAACAGCAAAGTTAAGCAAAGTTAATCTGATAGGTATTGAATATGTATTATAATTTATTTGATTAAAAGTTAAAGTATTCTATAACTCAATATATTAGCACATTTTCGCTATTAGCTTGCCTTTTTGAGGTAGAAAAAGCGTCGCAATATTCGCAATTTACTCAAAGCGTAAACAATAAAAGAAAAATGAAAAAATTCATGAATGTTGTCTGAAAATGATCAGAATGAAATGATGCACAGCCGACAGTGGAGTTCTCATCGTCCGCACAGCCCTTCTCAAGCTCGACTGCCGTCGTGTCTCGTCAACCGGTGTTCAGCTCAAACCTTCCCCAAGGCTTGGGAACCCAGCTTTTCGTTGTGCAGTCGGTAGAGAGGAATCTGACTGACTTCTTCAGACTGATCAGGCTGCCTGCAATTTTGCCCCTTTGCATTCCCTCTGCTCCAAATTCAAGTGCCCGTTTTCCTAAATTTACGCCGCTAATTGCTTCTATCTAGAGCCATATTTCACTCAAAAAAAAGCCACGCCGCCATGTTTTCCGCAGTCTTAGTTCCTCTTCGGCGTTCTAGGTGTCGTTTTATTTGTTTGACTGAAGACTGATACTTGGCTTGTCTTGTGGCAATCTAATGCAACAGATTTTATGATTGCATTTTCTAAAACTTTATTCAGCCAAATTTGTTGGCTTCCAATAGTAGATGGAATTGATGTG
>JASANA010009301.1:0-74352 GCA_030248095.1 Ptycholaimellus sp. GST1_10 | reverse complement strand
GTCGTAGGCGACTGGCAGGCTGCTCTGGCGCTTCTTGAAGCCAAGGCCAGGCTTGGAGGAAGGCAAAGGGAGCAAAAGCAAAAGCCTACAACACCTGGTATTCCCAGGCGGTCCCCCATCCAAGTACTAACCAGGCCCAACGTTGCTTAACTTCGCAGATGGGACGGGATGCGGTGCTTTCAACGTGGTATGGTCGTAGGCGACTGGCAGGCTGCTCTGGCGCTTCTTGAGCCAAGGCCAGGCTTGGAGGAAGGCAAAGGGAGCAAAAGCAAAAGCCTACGACACCTGGTATTCCCAGGCGGTCCCCCATCCAAGTACTAACCAGGCCCAACGTTGCTTAACTTCGCAGATCGGACGGGATGCGGTGCTTTCAACGTGGTATGGTCGTAGGCGACTGGCAGGCTGCTCTGGCGCTTCTTGAGCCAAGGCCAGGCTTGGAGGAAGGCAAAGGGAGCAAAAGCAAAAGCCTACGACACCTGGTATTCCCAGGCGGTCCCCCATCCAAGTACTAACCAGGCCCAACGTTGCTTAACTTCGCAGATGGGACGGGATGCGGTGCTTTCAACGTGGTATGGTCGTAGGCGACTGGCAGGCTGCTCTGGCGCTTCTTGAGCCAAGGCCAGGCTTGGAGGAAGGCAAAGGGAGCAAAAGCAAAAGCCTACGACACCTGGTATTCCCAGGCGGTCCCCCATCCAAGTACTAACCAGGCCCAACGTTGCTTAACTTCGCAGATGGGACGGGATGCGGTGCTTTCAACGTGGTATGGTCGTAGGCGACTGGCAGGCTGCTCTGGCGCTTCTTGAGCCAAGGCCAGGCTTGGAGGAAGGCAAAGGGAGCAAAAGCAAAAGCCTACGACACCTGGTATTCCCAGGCGGTCCCCCATCCAAGTACTAACCAGGCCCAACGTTGCTTAACTTCGCAGATGGGACGGGATGCGGTGCTTTCAACGTGGTATGGTCGTAGGCGACTGGCAGGCTGCTCTGGCGCTTCTTGAGCCAAGGCCAGGCTTGGAGGAAGGCAAAGGGAGCAAAAGCAAAAGCCTACGACACCTGGTATTCCCAGGCGGTCCCCCATCCAAGTACTAACCAGGCCCAACGTTGCTTAACTTCGCAGATCGGACGGGATGCGGTGCTTTCAACGTGGTATGGTCGTAGGCGACTGGCAGGCTGCTCTGGCGCTTCTTGAGCCAAGGCCAGGCTTGGAGGAAGGCAAAGGGAGCAAAAGCAAAAGCCTACGACACCTGGTATTCCCAGGCGGTCCCCCATCCAAGTACTAACCAGGCCCAACGTTGCTTAACTTCGCAGATGGGACGGGATGCGGTGCTTTCAACGTGGTATGGTCGTAGGCGACTGGCAGGCTGCTCTGGCGCTTCTTGAGCCAAGGCCAGGCTTGGAGGAAGGCAAAGGGAGCAAAAGCAAAAGCCTACGACACCTGGTATTCCCAGGCGGTCCCCCATCCAAGTACTAACCAGGCCCAACGTTGCTTAACTTCGCAGATCGGACGGGATGCGGTGCTTTCAACGTGGTATGGTCGTAGGCGACTGGCAGGCTGCTCTGGCGCTTCTTGAGCCAAGGCCAGGCTTGGAGGAAGGCAAAGGGAGCAAAAGCAAAAGCCTACGACACCTGGTATTCCCAGGCGGTCCCCCATCCAAGTACTAACCAGGCCCAACGTTGCTTAACTTCGCAGATGGGACGGGATGCGGTGCTTTCAACGTGGTATGGTCGTAGGCGACTGGCAGGCTGCTCTGGCGCTTCTTGAGCCAAGGCCAGGCTTGGAGGAAGGCAAAGGGAGCAAAAGCAAAAGCCTACGACACCTGGTATTCCCAGGCGGTCCCCCATCCAAGTACTAACCAGGCCCAACGTTGCTTAACTTCGCAGATCGGACGGGATGCGGTGCTTTCAACGTGGTATGGTCGTAGGCGACTGGCAGGCTGCTCTGGCGCTTCTTGAGCCAAGGCCAGGCTTGGAGGAAGGCAAAGGGAGCAAAAGCAAAAGCCTACGACACCTGGTATTCCCAGGCGGTCCCCCATCCAAGTACTAACCAGGCCCAACGTTGCTTAACTTCGCAGATCGGACGGGATGCGGTGCTTTCAACGTGGTATGGTCGTAGGCGACTGGCAGGCTGCTCTGGCGCTTCTTGAGCCAAGGCCAGGCTTGGAGGAAGGCAAAGGGAGCAAAAGCAAAAGCCTACGACACCTGGTATTCCCAGGCGGTCCCCCATCCAAGTACTAACCAGGCCCAACGTTGCTTAACTTCGCAGATCGGACGGGATGCGGTGCTTTCAACGTGGTATGGTCGTAGGCGACTGGCAGGCTGCTCTGGCGCTTCTTGAGCCAAGGCCAGGCTTGGAGGAAGGCAAAGGGAGCAAAAGCAAAAGCCTACGACACCTGGTATTCCCAGGCGGTCCCCCATCCAAGTACTAACCAGGCCCAACGTTGCTTAACTTCGCAGATCGGACGGGATGCGGTGCTTTCAACGTGGTATGGTCGTAGGCGACTGGCAGGCTGCTCTGGCGCTTCTTGAGCCAAGGCCAGGCTTGGAGGAAGGCAAAGGGAGCAAAAGCAAAAGCCTACGACACCTGGTATTCCCAGGCGGTCCCCCATCCAAGTACTAACCAGGCCCAACGTTGCTTAACTTCGCAGATGGGACGGGATGCGGTGCTTTCAACGTGGTATGGTCGTAGGCGACTGGCAGGCTGCTCTGGCGCTTCTTGAGCCAAGGCCAGGCTTGGAGGAAGGCAAAGGGAGCAAAAGCAAAAGCCTACGACACCTGGTATTCCCAGGCGGTCCCCCATCCAAGTACTAACCAGGCCCAACGTTGCTTAACTTCGCAGATCGGACGGGATGCGGTGCTTTCAACGTGGTATGGTCGTAGGCGACTGGCAGGCTGCTCTGGCGCTTCTTGAGCCAAGGCCAGGCTTGGAGGAAGGCAAAGGGAGCAAAAGCAAAAGCCTACGACACCTGGTATTCCCAGGCGGTCCCCCATCCAAGTACTAACCAGGCCCAACGTTGCTTAACTTCGCAGATCGGACGGGATGCGGTGCTTTCAACGTGGTATGGTCGTAGGCGACTGGCAGGCTGCTCTGGCGCTTCTTGAGCCAAGGCCAGGCTTGGAGGAAGGCAAAGGGAGCAAAAGCAAAAGCCTACGACACCTGGTATTCCCAGGCGGTCCCCCATCCAAGTACTAACCAGGCCCAACGTTGCTTAACTTCGCAGATGGGACGGGATGCGGTGCTTTCAACGTGGTATGGTCGTAGGCGACTGGCAGGCTGCTCTGGCGCTTCTTGAGCCAAGGCCAGGCTTGGAGGAAGGCAAAGGGAGCAAAAGCAAAAGCCTACGACACCTGGTATTCCCAGGCGGTCCCCCATCCAAGTACTAACCAGGCCCAACGTTGCTTAACTTCGCAGATCGGACGGGATGCGGTGCTTTCAACGTGGTATGGTCGTAGGCGACTGGCAGGCTGCTCTGGCGCTTCTTGAGCCAAGGCCAGGCTTGGAGGAAGGCAAAGGGAGCAAAAGCAAAAGCCTACGACACCTGGTATTCCCAGGCGGTCCCCCATCCAAGTACTAACCAGGCCCAACGTTGCTTAACTTCGCAGATCGGACGGGATGCGGTGCTTTCAACGTGGTATGGTCGTAGGCGACTGCCAGGCTGCTCTGGCGCTTCTTGAGCCAAGGCCATGCTAGGCACTTAACTGCGCGCCCCATGGGCACTATTCCCAGTCCTTCCGAGTTTCAAAGCCTGTACAGTAAGGCTAAAATATCCTTAAAATTTTAGCTCTGGCTCCTTTGCAAATTGCGAGAAAATCTTTCGCCTTTTACTAAAGATTTCCATGCAGAGGAGCTATATGAGTACCTTACAACTTTTTCGAGCCTCCATCCTTGATGTAGGCCAATAATTCTACTCAAAAACATACACGAATCGAACGATCTAATTAATGCACATTATTCCACTTTAAAATTGGGGAATTGTTGTTTTTATTAGGCGATATTTAGATACAAAAAGCCTCGCAATAAAGTATTTTAAAAACGTTTATTTTACCTAATACGGTAGTGAATTTAGCATTTTCTTGGCATTTCGAACAAAATTTAGTTTATGCTTACTTACTGGTATATTTTCCGAGATCTGCGTCAAGTTTAAACTAACTAGAACCTTTTTATTAAGAACGAAGATTATTTCACTTCGTTTGTTAATCTTCAAGCTGTCTTGTCAAGTGAATCTTGGGTGATTAACCATAAACATTCTTACGATGCGTCCTTTTCATATGCCTACTATTGTTCATCGGTTTTCATCACTGCCACAGAATTCGCCTTCATTCTCTCTGATTTGCTGTTTTGCCACCTGACTGACATAGCTCAGATTTATCAAATGTAGAATTTAGACACAGAAACAGGCCTCAATTGTCATGATAGAAAGGGGAAGACTGAAAGAAGCACAGCCACTGCAGAGAACCATAGGAAGCCTAGCAAAACGTACTACCAAACAGTAGGAACAAAAACGGCAGCAGTTCTCGCCTACGAGCAGCGAGATCGAGAGATGCGCTCAGGTGGTTGAACCTTTGCGCCTAATACTGAGTTCCTATTTACACCAGCTTGCAGGGGAGAAGGAAAACAGAGAACGCGAACATCACACTGACTGGAGGCTGGGCTGGGAGTTCTGTGGCCCAAAATGCATGGCGGCAAGAAAATGCTTCTTTCGGCTGCAAGGAGGCCGAAACACAGTGGCAGTGGCAGGAAGAAGAAAGCACTGGGAGCATAGAAGACGACTGGAAGCGTCTCTAGACAAAGGAGGAGAAGCCGGGTATGGGGGCTCTGGAGCCGGGGGTGGAGGGGAGGTGCTGGTGATGATGGCCGGGGGGCTGCTGTGAGGAGCTGGTGGCGTTGCTCTGGATGCTGGGCGGCCGATGGGCTGGGCGAGGGACGCCCGGGGGCCCGGAGGCCGCCGCACCCTCTTTGGCCCGCCGCCAAGTCTCCCTGCATTGACAGCAATTTCTTTTTTTCTAATTATTTGAATTTGTTTGCAGATAGAATTTGTAGACCTAAAAAATAAACATTTATGCTCTTTCCATTTTTGGGCAAATTTTTAGGACAGCAGCAAATAAAACGACTTGGGAACAAAATTTAAATAAAACATGATAAATCTGCATTTAAATTTTAATTACTGAAATTGTGAATCTTCGATTCAGTGTTTTATTTACTCTTAGCTGGTCTCTTTTTAATGCTTGCACCTAAAATGGCTTGGGCATAAAGGTAATGAAATTTTTTTTGATTCACCCGACATGATTTAGCTTGGGCTATAAGGTGATGAAATTAAATTTTAAAATCTTATCATGAAATTATGCTTACTCAACTTTAAACTTTTCTAAAGAGCTAAGAGAGCCCAGACAATTTTGCACACCTTAGGATGATTGTTCAGATAAAACTAAAAATTAAAACTAAACATTAATTAACATTGCAAAAAACTATGCATTAATGAAAAATAATTACTTTAAATAATTTTTTCATAGAAATTTCCTAATTTTTTGTTTTTGCTACCATCATTAATTTCGTATGATAAATATTTTAATGCAGATCATTTATGCAAATTAATTGGTTTTTCATGCTTTTCATGCTTTTCCATGCCATAAAATTGCAATAATAAAATGGTGAAAATTTTCTGGGCTCTCTTAGCTCTTTAGAAAAGTTTAAAGTTGAGTAAGCATAATTTCATGATAAGATTTTAAAATTTAATTTCATCACCTTATAGCCCAAGCTAAATCATGTCGGGTGAATCAAAAAAAATTTCATTACCTTTATGCCCAAGCCATTTTAGGTGCAAGCATTAAAAAGAGACCAGCTAAGAGTAAATAAAACACTGAATCGAAGATTCACAATTTCAGTAATTTCATCTACTTTGTACAGCCAAAGGCTTCTTGCAAACCGCCAAACCCCCACACCACCCCCAACCCTCCCACCCCCCCCCCCCCCAAAACCCCCACCCCCCAACAATGGACACCAGATTCGTAATGTGCACCCAAAATTACCTTTATGGTGCAGAGTTTGAGGCAAAAATCCTTAAGAATGCCCCAAGACGAAGTTGATGATAAGATGCTTGTACACCACGGCCTGGTAGAAGCCCATGATGACAAGGTGGAAGCAAATGGACACCAGATTCGTAATGTACACCCAAAATTACCTATATGGTACAGAGTTCGAGGCAAACAAGTATATGGCGCAAAGCGCAATAGGTGACCGCGGAGCACTTAGTTCTGTGGTTTCTCCACCATTTACAAAAGTAAGCACAGATTTGGAGTCGTTATATATGACTTGTGAACAAAAAACAAGTGTTTTGTTCAATTATCAGCCATTCAGCTGCTACTAATTATTGATGCTATTGTCATGCACAAAAGTTTGTCACTCAAGAGGGAAAGTCTGTGGTTTCTCAACCATTTTCAAAAGTAAGCACAGATTTGGAATCGTTATATACGACTTGTGAACAAAAAAACTCAAGTGTTCTGTTCAATTATCAGCCGTT
This sequence comes from Ptycholaimellus sp. GST1_10, assembly GCA_030248095.1. Classification (NCBI taxonomy): domain Eukaryota; kingdom Metazoa; phylum Nematoda; class Chromadorea; order Chromadorida; family Chromadoridae; genus Ptycholaimellus; species Ptycholaimellus sp. GST1_10. The sequence continues at coordinate 67,841 of JASANA010009301.1, read as the reverse complement.
CAACTGCTACTAATTATTGATGATATTGTCATGCACAAAAGGTTGTCACTCAAGAGGGAAAGTCTGTGGTTTCTCAACCATTTTCAAAAGTAAGCACAGATTTGGAATTGCTATATTCGACTAGTGAACAAAAAAACTCAAGTGTTCTGTTCAATTATCAGCCGTTCAGCTGCTACTAATTATTGATGCTATTGTCATGTGAGAAAGTTTGTCACTCAAGAGGGAAAGTCTGTGGTTTCTCAACCATTTTCAAAAGTAAGCACAGATTTGGAATTGCTATATACGACTTGTGAACAAAAAAACTCAAGTGTTCTGTTCAATTATCAGCCGTTCAGCTGCTACTAATTATTGATGCTATTGTCATGCGAGAAAGTTTGTCACTCAAGAGGGAAAGTCTGTGGTTTCTCAACCATTTTCAAAAGTAAGCACAGATTTGGAATTGCTATATACGACTAGTGAACAAAAAAACTCAAGTGTTCTGTTCAATTATCAGCCGTTCAGCTGCTACTAATTATTGATGCTTTTGTTATGCGCAAAAGTTTGTCACTCAAGAGGAAAAGTCTGTGGTTTCTCAACCATTTTCAAAAGTAAGCACAGATTTGGAATCGTTCTATACGACTTGTGAACAAAAAAACTCAAGTTGTCGGTGCAATTCTCAAGATTACAGTAGCTACAGCGCAAAAACTGTATATTGCAATGTTAAAACCTTTTTACCCAATTAAGTAATGTTTCAAATGCTCGGAAACCGGGTCTACCCCTCCAGATCTTCCTAAAATTGCATTACCTTTCAGGAAAAAAAAAGTTTGTCCCAATCCGTTGAGAATTCGCCCGTTCCCAGCATGTCCAGGAACATATACACACATATATACATATATATGAGGACAAAAGTTGAGTAACCTCTATAGACCGCGGAGCAGCCCTTCGGGCCGCTCCGCGGTCAAAAATCGTTAAGAATGCCCCAAGACGAAGTTGATGATGAGCTGCTTGTACACCACGGCCTGGTAGAAGCCCATGAAGACAATGTGCAAGCAAATGGACGAAAGATTCGTAATCTACGCCTCAATTTACCTATATGGTGTGGTTATTGAGGCCTAAAACCCCTTAAAATGCCCCAAGACGAAGTTGATGATGAGCTGCTTGTACACCACGGCCTGGTAGAAGCCCATGAAGACAATGTGTAAGCAAATGGACAAAAGATTCATAATCTACGCCTCAATTTACCTATATGGTGCGGTTATTGAGGCCAAAAACCCCTTAAAATGCCCCAAGACGAAGTTGATGATGAGCTGCTTGTACACCATGGCCTGGTAGAAGCCCATGAAGACCAGATTTGCACCTATGGTTGTTTGGTATCAAATCGTATCTATTTTTTGAGCCGGTGTCATATCTAGACTCAAAATTAACTTAAACCATCGCCACTGGGCAGCATATCTTTTTTAGGATTGTTACAGTGCACCCTATAGGTCAAAAATGGTCAAAAATTTTTTTTCAAAATTTTAATGTTTTATAGGCAGGTTTTGTGTAGTTTTTTGCGAGAATTCCGAATCTGTGCTTGTTTTTTCCCTCCAAGCAACCTAAAAAAAGTTATTCAAGATTTTCGATTTTTTTTGCAAGGGTCCCCCCTTACGTTCAATCGATTTTCCAACCTCAATTTCGGCATAAAGGAGGCCGAAAATCAAAATTCTGGAGGCACCATGGCACCCTCCAGGGTCGATATACTATAGTGACGTTGAGACTGGAGCCCCAGATATTGCCAATCCCCATGCCGAGCAGAACGTACGGCGGACGGCGGACGGCGGACGGCGCACGGCGCACGGCGGACGGCGGACGGATAACGGACGGACACTTTTTAAAAAGTTTTTTGGCCATAACTTGGTCAATTCTCAACCAAATTTAATGAACTTTTTTTTTGATTAAAGCTCTGTGTTTGCTGCGTCCATTGAGCCTACTCGCAGCACTGTAAACTGCCCATGGAATATTTGGCAGGCAATCATATTTTCAAAATCCGTAATAGGGTTGGTCCTTGGCTAAGAGGGGACTGTGCTTCCGCTCCGCTCGCACAGCCCCAATTTTGCAGAGAACTAGCGGCAAGGGAATGAAGGCGACAGACCGATAGGCGACGTCAGAGGTCTGGTAGTGCTGGACGATGCTGGAGACATCTTTGTCCTCCTCCGACTCCTCCGTTTCCGACGACTACAAAACTTTGTTTCTGTCACCACCCCAATAACAAGAAAAGGAGCGTCCAATCCCTAACCCCAGTGGCCGTGGAGGTCTCCAGGTCCGTCTTCTCGGTGTACAGGGAGTGCTCCGTGTGGGACCTGGTGGCAGTCGGCTTGGCAGGCTGGGGCGAGGGCAGACGCTGCTGGTCCCAGGCCGTGGGGCGGCCGAGTATCTGGTTGGTGGTGGTGGTGGTGGTGAGGGGGGCGGTGCGGGCGAGGTTGGAGTAGGTGGGCGGGGGCAGGGATTCTCCGTAGAGGGAGGGGAGGGTGTCGCCGTCGTCGCCCCAGCCGTTGATGGCGGCGCCGGGGCGACGGGCGGCGGCCTTGGCCCTGCTGGAGGCCCGCATCTCGTAGGTCATCATCCCCGCGTCCAGGGAGGCCCCGGAGTCCCGCTTCTCATCTGGAATAGAGGGTTTAGATTGCGAGAGTACCATTCAATTGAGAGTACCTCACGAAACTTACCTATTGCACCAATTTATTGAATCGGCCCTATTGAGAGCACCTACCCAATATTTCACAAAAGCATTTACCAGTGGATGGCCTAAAATGTCGGGTGGATTGGGCTGCTATGGTAATTTGAAGGCGGTTGCGAGACAGGGAAGAATTAGAGAGGGCCACTGACAGGCGTATTTTGAGTTGCGTCCGATGATGCAGAGGCAGGCGGCGACGAGGATGATGATGAGGAGGGAGATGAGGGCCAGGATGACCAGGAACCACCACTTGAGGTAGAACGGCTCCTCCACCTCTTCTGCAGAGACAAGAGCCAGGAGGAGTAGAAAGAGAGCAGAGGGAGAGTAGAGCAAGGTTACCAGGGACGGCAATCTGTTGGCTGGGCGGACTGGGGAAGCTGACGCCGTTGGTGTTGCGAGCGAAGACGCGGAAGACGTACAGGCTCGCCTTCTCCAGCTCCAGGTAGGATAGACTGTGCCTAGGCGCGCCCCCCTCCACCGAGGCCACCGAACGCCATTCGCCCACTGGATGACTCACGCCTTTACATCCATTTGTTTTTCAGACCTTTCCGAGTCCAAACGGAAGACTTTGATCTTACCGCCCGAGCTTTGACGCTTCTGACGCAGCTTGGACTCCTGGCCGGGTGTGGAGAAAGCGTCGGGGGCATCGGTGCTTGGGCCCTTCCCCAGGGAGCTGCCCAATCGCTTCACTTGGATGATGTAGCCTAGGAGTAGAGTATTTTCATTCTCAAAGTCAAATAGGGGGCAAGAAGAAGGATGAGATCTCACCAGTGATAGGGGAGTCTCCAGGCGACTGATTCTTCCACTCCAAGGTGACATGGGTGTCGGAAGGGTAGACGCGGAGCTGGCGCGGGGCCTGTGGGGAGCCGGGTTGTGGGCCGATGGTGACCTTGGCGGTGACGGTGGGTCCATAGCCCTGGGAGGTTTCCGCAGCCACGGAGAAGGTGTAGGTCACATTCGTCTCCAAGTTTGTGGCCCGGAGGAACTGTCGCTTCACCTTCTCCTGGATCTTCTTCACGTACTCTGCAAGCACACAGAGCCGGGGCTTGAGGGCATTTGAGTGATTGAAGCGAGGGTAAAGGAACCGATCTCCACTTTGTAGGTCTCGTACTGGACCTTGTAGCCGATGATGCGTCCGTTGGGCTCCTCCGGGGGCTGCCAGGTGACATTGACGCTGTCGAGGAGGATGTCGGAGAAGTGAAGCTGGCCCACGGGGCCCGGCGTGTCCTCCAGCGTCCGAGCGGAGGCCTCTTGGCCAGGACCTTCGCCTGCCTGGAAGAGCAAAGCCTTGCAGCAGCTTTAGGGAGGCGGAAAGGGGAGGAGGAGGACCTTGTTGAAGGGGCGGACGCGGAACTCGTACTTGGTGAATTTGCGGAGATCTCGAAGCTGCACCCGAGTCTCGTGGGACTTGGCGATGTCCTCCTCCCACTCCTCCGCCCCGGCGGCACGGTAGGCAACCTAGAGGACCGGCATCTCGATTTCTTTATCCCATATCATCGTTTGTCCAGAGTCCTCACAAATAAAGACAATCAAAAAGCATCCAGATTGCCCATTAGGGTAGAGAGGTTAGAGACTATGAGGGTAGAGACTCGGTGATGGCTTTGGGTAGGAGTACCTTGAATCCAGAGACAGGCTCGTTGAGGTCCGGCCATGCGTCCCAGGAGAGGTCGATCTGGGTGGAGGAGATGGTGTCCGCGCTGAGCCCATTCACAGGGCTCCGCGGCACCGAGAAGCCCACGTAGACGAAGAGCGGCGAGGAGAGGGGACTGGAGCCGTGCTGGTTGAACGCTTGCAGCTGGACCAGGTAGTGGCGGAATCTGGAAAGGCCCTGTCCCCTTCCTTGGAGGGCTTTGAGGGAAGAGGGGGAAGAAGAGGGACCGTTTCAGTCCGGTGAGGATGTACTCGGTGGGCGCGTCCTGGAGTGAGGCTTTGGGCAGCTCCTGGCTGGAGATGGAGGCGTTGGGGCCGGCGTCGTAGTCGCGGAAGAGGATGCGGAAGCCCAGCAGGTCCTCGTTCCACGTCTCCTGCTCGGGAGGGCGCCATTTCAGCCTGGCAATCGATTGAGCTTGAGGAATGGGGTTGGTGGATGGGTGAAGAGGCACTTGATGGAGGTGGAGTCGTAGGGGAGGGCGGTGATCTGGGAGGGGGCAGCGTCGGGGCTGTCGCCCAGTGTTTTCACCCAATCTGAGTCGGGGCTCCACTGGCTCTGTCCGAAGTCGTTCTCCGTCTGTAGGCGTAGCAGAAGTTAGAAAAGAGCATGGGAGCTGCTGGTGGCCTAGGGGGCTTTTCTATTTATGCCTTCGTCAAACTGCGGTTGAAAGAAGAGAGCAGCAATGCAACCAGGGCTTGTTGAGGAAGGCTTGCTAAGGAAACGGATGAGGACCGAAAAGTGACAGAGGTAAAGGAGAGAAGGTGTCAAAGTATCTCATTGGGCAGAACCTTGACGCGGAATCGGTAGGCGGTGTTGGGCCTGAGTGAGTGGAGCAGGGCCTTGCTGGAGGTTGCGGGTATGAGTCGGTCCCAGGCCACCCAGGAGCCGTCGTTCACCCGTTGGTACTCCAGGTAGACCAGACGCAGCGGGGCTGAGTAGGTGTCGGGGGCGTGCCAGGTGAGGCCTAGACTTCGTGGGCCGCGCTCCACTCCCGGATCCGAACGAGGCTCACTGGGGGTCCCCGGGGGCACCTGGGGGATTGTAGGGGGTTGGGTTGAGAGAGGAGGGAGGAAGGGAAGGGAGGTGCCTTGGAGGAGGTGGTGTAGACGTAGACGCGAGCCTCCTGGCCCCAGCCGACGGCGGTTTCCGCGGTGACGCTGAAGGCGTAGATGGTCTGGGACTGGAGGCCAGCTGCGGAGAAGAAGTGCAACTCCCGGCCGACTTGGGATTTGATGGCTGTCGAAGCATCGCTCTGTAATTTTATTAATGGTGAGCTGAGGTGTAAATGAGCCATAGAGAGATAAATTATTATTGAGCTATCGTATTGTTATTAATTTTCTGATACAAACATAAAATTAAGAATTATAAAATTAAATTCCTCATAAACGAAATTCAAATTCAAAATTGTATTCGTTCACTATTATTTTTATTTTTTTCATATAAAAGCTGGTATATCATTTTTTAGTATTTTTCAAGTTCATTTCCTTTATTCTGCGAAAAACCTAATTAAGCCCCAAAAAAAGCCCTGAAATGAGGTTGAAAAAGAGTACGTTGTTCCGCCAGTGGGCAACTTGATAGCGCTTGACAAGGCCGTTGGGCTGGTAGGGCGGGCTCCAGGTGATGCGGACTCTTTCCAGGCTCACGTACTGGAACTTCACCTCCGACGGGGGACTCGGCACTGCACCACTTTCCCTTTCACTCCTCAACGCCTCCTTTGACAGAAACGAAACGGTCTTCGAGGGTCTGCATGCGCAGCGGGGGACTGGCGGGCCCCAGGCCGACGATGGTGAAGGCGGCGACGGTGATGCTGTACTGGCTGTAGGGACGGAGTTTGGTGAGCAGGAACTCCCGACGCTCTTCCCCCAGCACCTCAGCCTCTTCTCGCTCCGTCAGGCCGCCTAGAATGTCAATCTGCTTAGGCTTTACAGGGGCCGAAAGAGGCCTGTCAATTCCGTCACAACCGAAAATTTCGGATAACTATATTCTCTCTCCTGTTCTGTTATGCATTTTGCTCTCATATTCTTTCAATGTGACAAGAATTATGGAAAGAGTGAAGGAGTCTGCAACTAAAATAATATTATCATTGCCCTCCAAGATATCTGGCCAGGCTAGGCAGGTTTACCCTGCTCCTGGAGCCAGACGAGCTTGTAGCCAATGATTCGGCCGTTCCAGGCCTCCCAGGGCACGGCGGACCAACTGACCCGACCCGCTCTTGACGTCTCCGCCGCCACCTTCACTCCCTCTGGCGCCGCCCCTGGCACCCCTGCCAAAAGGACTGCTTCTTTTATATGTTCTTCTTATGATGGTCTTTTTAGATACTTGCATAAATTGTATATTTTAGACAGATAAACTATTGGGCAGCAACTTGCATCTCCAAGCAAAAAAGTGACTATTATATATGAACATTTCCAGAATATTCTGAAATTGGCCAAAATCTGACCTTCATAGGTTTTGGCCTGGACCTCTAGGCTCGGCTGGCTCCTGGCCAGGTCGTTGAGGGCCAGCACGGCCAGCTGGTAGACCGAGTACGGCTCCAGCCCGTCCAACAGCGCCTCGCTCTCCGCCGGCTCCTCCATCAGCCGCTCCGCCCAAGGCTCCGGCTCCAGCTCCGTCAGCGACTGCTGATGCGAGGCGGGTCGTCCCGGCAGTCCCCTGCTGGCCGTCTGGTTCTTCCGATACAGCAGCACATAGCCCCTGGGGCTCCCGTTCCAGGCCTGGGAAGGCAGCGGGGTCCAAGAGGCCGACAGGGTAGTAGGGGATGCTGGTTGGGCTGAGAGGTCGGAGGGCGGGGCTGCCGGAGGGGCCTGTAGGGTCTGGAAGCGCTCGGTGGGGCCGGAGGGCGGGGAGCGTCCGACGACGTTCTCGGCGACCAGGCGGAGGCGGTAGGCGGTGTAGGGGCGGAGGCCGGTGACGAGGAGGGAGCGGGCGCGCGGCTGGGAGGCGTTGAAGACGCGGAGCCAGGCGGTGGCCGCGCCCACCTGCGCCTCCACGATCCACTGGGTGATGATCGTTTTGCCGTCGAAGCCGGGCACGAACTGGAGCCACACCCGGTCCGCCTGCCAATGGGAGGAGTGAGGAGGGGGGATGAAGTGAGGTTGTTGGAGAAATTTCAAAATTTAGGTGAGAATTGGCAAGAATTTGGATTAGAAATTAGAATTAGGGAATTGGTGGAAGGGTGAGATGGAAGGAGGAAATGAGGAGTGGGGTAAAAAGGAACTTGAATGTTGCTGACGACGAGGCTGGAGGGGGCGTGGGGGAGTTCAGGTGGGACGCCGGACTCCATGCTGGAGGTTGAGATGGGCCCACGGCCGCGCTCAGTGGAGGCGTAGAGGGAGAAGGTGTAGTGCGTGGAGGCGGACAGAGAACGGACCACCTCAAATCATTGTCTCTTAGAGATGGCTGACTTTTTTGGATCTAGTCGATATATTTTCTAAGCTTTTATGAAAAATGAAAAAACATGAACTATAGAACTGCAAACCTGTTCAGTTTTCTCCGCGGCCGATACAACGAACGTCTTCTTTGTTTCCGTCTGGTTGCTGACCCAGTAGTCCAGCGTGTAATCTGCACCATCCTCATTCCCTTTGAGTGCCCAAATTCCTCTAAATCGCCGAAAATCTAACTAGTAATGACTCCATTCGGCTCATCCGGGCTGTCCCAGACCACCTTGACGCTGCTGAACAGCACATCCGTGAACCGCATGTTGCGCACTGGGCCAGGCACTGCAAAACATTCCCTTCCTCCTCCCAATTATTCCTCTCAGCCTATCCCCAACCGTCCTGCTTGGTGCGAATGAGGACCGGTGGACTTCGGGGGCCGTCACCCGGCTGCGTGAAGCAGAGTACAGTGACGTTGTAGGCCGTGTACTTGCGCAGACCCCTCAGCGTCGTCTCCATGCCCTGTCTGGAGAGTGGCAGGACTTTGACGAGAGCTTCTGGCTCACCCACTCCCACCGGCCCTGGCCAAGCTTCCACCTCAAGTGAGAGTGTTTGAAGGGGCTATTGGTGGGTGGAGGACTGTAGGGGGAGGACTTTGTAGCCCTGGTTGACGCCGGGGATCATCTGCTGGGGCGGCGGGGTGAAGGAGATGAAGGCGGCGGTGGAGTTGAGGACGGTGGCGTTGAGGTTGGTGGGGGCCTCGTTGGGGATGCCTTCAAGAGTGGTGATGTAGAGGCTCTTGCTGTAGACGCCCATGCCGCGCTCGTTGTATGCCGACACCTGAAAAGAACTAATTAGAAGTTTTATTTCTCCCTTCAAATAAATGCACTAAATGTGATAATGACAAAAAAAGCCAAAATTTTGATAGCCAATACAATTGAGTAGCACCTTATTTGTTGTGAAAATTGCAATAACTCTCATCCTCTTACCAATCATATGGATTTGAGAGGGGATTGAAGGCCACAATATACCTGAATCTCGTACTCCCGCCAGGTGATGAGGTCCTCCAGGAGTAGATTGTTGGTGCGTCCCTGGGAGACGTTGCGGGTGATCCAGGGTATGTTGGGGTAGTTGGCGAGTCTGTAGCGGAGGTTGTAGCCGAGTATTTCCCCGTTCCACTGCTCCGCGGGCGGGGGCTGCCACTGTAGCATGATGGAGGTGGAGGAACGGGCGGAGCCGGCCACATTGCGCGGAGCGGCGGCCGGCGGCTGCTGCGGCATCTCCACGGCGTTGGACGGCAGGCTGGGCTTGCCGGGTCCGAACCGGTTCACGGCCACCACGCGGAATCTGGAAACATCCAACTCGGGCTGGTTCTGGGAGTAATTGGGGAATTGTTCTGAAGCTGGTTTTAATTAGTGAGAAATTTGGCAGTACATGAAATATTTTATAGCCAGAATTGGGTGGTTTAGGGGTTCTAGTTGTGTGACGAAAAAATGAGATGTCTGGCAAGTGCTAGAGCTGTTGTGGGGAGCAAAATTTACAGTCACGGGCTCTTCCTCCACTTTAGTGGGGCATAAATTTTCAATAGACTGAAAGGCAACTGGTAGGTGGTGCTGGGGCGTAGGTTGTCGACGACGACAGCACTCTGTCCGGGCTCACTTTCCCGGGCCGGCTCCCAGTCGGACCAGAGCTCTCTAGCCCCCAGCAGGCGCTGTTGGACGAGGTAGCGGATGATGGGGGAGTTCCCGTTGAAGCCTTCCGTCCAGCTCACGCGCATCTTGGCCGGCAGCGAGTCGTTCAGCAGCTGAGCCTCCACCGACAGCGGCATTGAAGGCTTCTCTGCAACCATCCACTTTTTCTTTCTCACAAACTTTTGTTCATTTTGAGAATTGTTGCATTCGAAATGTGTATTAGCTTTGTGTCCTAGAAACTCCTAAATGCGAAAATGCATAAAATGTTTATGTTTCGCACTGTTTTTGAGCATTAGCAGATAAAGCCTATCTTAACAAATTTATTCGAATTTCTTCACTTTTTTATTTGTGGAATTTCATAATTAGATTTTTGTGAAAATGTGGATAACCTATGATAGTAAGCCGGGCAGCCTGCGCCTGGGTACCGAAGGGGGAGGTGACGCTGCACTCGTAACTGCCCACGTTGGCGGGGCCCACCTGTCTGATGAACAGACTCCCGTCCGGCCCCAGCTCCATCCTGCAGCCTCCCAGTTTCTCCCAAAAGACCCCGGGGTAAAGAAAAGCCTCCCACAAACCGTCTCTGCCCAGCCCTGATCAGCTGTCCGTTGTAGGTCCAGGAGCGACTGAATCGGTCCCGAGCCGCCTCCGCCGTCACCTCGCAGGGGAAGACCACGTTGCTGCCGATGACCACTGCCTGGTCGGTGGGTCCGATCACGATTTGAGCCCCGCCTGGCAATCAGATTGGCATTTTTATTCCCATTCCAATTCCTGACCGCCTCTCACCGGCGACACTGAGGAAGGCCCGAGCCTGACTGGAGCCCTGGGAGTTGCTGGCCGTGCAGGTGTACCAGCCGCTCAGGCCCTGGCTGGCAGAGGGCAGCAGCAGCGAGCTTCCTGGAATAGACTCACCTGATGGATCGATGAGGCAAGAGGCCAAGTAGCTTTTCTTTTATAGTTTTTTTCGATTGGAACGAATTTGCAAGCCTCAAGGAAGGAATCCCTTTCATTTCACTGAAATTTCACTAAGAAGTTGTGAAGTAAAATCTAAATATCTTTCTAAATTTTGTTGCAATTTCCAAAAGAGCAACCTTCCAGGCGATAGTTGACGCCGTCCGGCTGAATCTCGCCGACGCCCTGGAGGCTCCATCGGATGGCCGGCGGGGGTGCTCCAGCCCCTTCGCAGTCCAGTCTGGCCGGACTGCCCGCAGTCACGGAGACATTGCTGGGTCTCAGCGTCAGCAGCGGTCCCGAGCTCTGCACCAATGTAAATAAAAAAATGTGCAAGTCGACTGCTTCATTGCAAATTATTTTTATCAATTTTAATTTAATTTATTTTTAAATATTTTTTGTAAATTGTTTATATCCGCTTTGAAAGGCACTGGCGAGCAGGCAAAGGCTGTATCAATTGCGCAGGCTCTAAATCCATTCTAAATTATGATGCTAAATCAATTGTCACATGAAAGAATAGAAAAATGAACAGAAGGCTGGAGCCAGGTGGAGACGAGGTCGGAGCCGGCGGCGTTTTTCCGCTGGCACTGGTAGAGTCCTGTTTCATCGGCTGAAACCTGGCGCAGCAGCAGTGAGCCGTCCAGCCCCACCGCCACCTTCTCCGGACAGCACTGCCAATAGTTTTCAGCGTTTCTGCTAGCCAGGGCAGGACGCCGGTTTTGAGGCATTTGGGATTGCCTTCAATTTTCTTTATACATTCCTTTTTCATCAATTCATATAAAAAAATAATTCGCCTATTAATGCTCAAAATTGGCAATTTCGAAAAAATTATTTTGACAGATGTCTAATTTTCGACAAAATTTTTATATGAGCGAGAGGATAAAAGAACCTGAAGCTGAGGCCGTAGGTCCTGCCCGTCGCGGAACCAGGTGACCTGGGATGGGCTGCCGCCTTCCTCTCGACAGAGCAGTTCCAGAGTCCCGCCCACGCTTGCTCGAGTCGTGGGTTGGAGCTGGGGAGTAATCTGGGGCCGCTCCACGATGGTCAGCCATGCCTCGCGTGGCGGGGAGCTGGTGAAGCCGCGCTTAGCCTGCAGTGCCAGAATAAGACTTTCGGGAATATAAGAATCATCAATTGCTTCCAATATTTTTTAGGGGATGCCCAATTTTTTGGATGCGATGAATAATTGCCACTTTTCGAAAGATGTCAGCGTCGTTAGATTCGGATGGCTTCAGTGTTCATGAGTGTTTGCTGGAGACAAGTCATCCAACTTTTATGGGAAGGCTTCATTTTTTTAAAAATTTTGCAACTTTGTATAGTTTTTACTAAAAATCGCCAAATTTGTAAAAATAATTTGAATCACTAAAATCTCAAGCCCAAATTTGCCAATAATTTCCGTCAGCTTCTCAAGCGTGGCTGAAGTGTGCAGCTCACCTGGCATGAGTAGACGCCGGCCTGACGCAGGGGGTCCGGGTTTTTGACGATGAGGCGACGGCCGTCCTCCTCCAGGTCGAAGCGGAAGCCGTCGGCGGTGATCTGGCTGTTGTTCAGCCGCCAGAGCAGCTGCAGACCGCCCAGGTCCCGCGCGTGGCCCACGCACTCCAGCACCACCTAATTCTTCTTTTGTCCTCATTTCATGCCTCCTCTTGGTGTAGAAGGGGGAGGTGGAGTTGGAGGGAACAGGGAAAGAGGAATTCAGGAAAAAAAATGCAGGGAAGGAAAAAGATAAACTTCATTGGCGTTGATACCGGCGGCGCCTCTGCGAAAGAGCTTGCTCCTCGGCGGCAGGATGATCTGGGGTTCGTTGGCCTCCAAGCCTACGCTGCCTGCAATGTGGTCAGGTTTATGACTGCCATTTTTAATTATTTTCATTTTTGCCATTTTGGATGCACTTTTTTAGTTGCATCAATCCTTTCAGTTGTTGGAATGTGCGGGAACAACACTTGAGGGGAGGATTTCGGGTGACAGAGGCAGGGGATGAGAATAGGTGTGTGTAAGTGTGGAGCAGCCCTCAATGTGGCCAAGATTAGGGGGCCGTCTTTGAGTGGCCCATGGGCGGATTACCGAGCCGTCCACTTCGGATTCTCCTTCCACTCTCTGGCCTCTTTCTAGTGCCCCTCTCACAGCGGCATTAGCCCATCGAAAAAACGCTCTCCACTGCACCACAAGGGCCATATTTCCCGGTGCAAAGCCAGGCACAGAGAGAGAAAGACCAGTTACAGGTGTGGACGGGGCAGAATGGGCCTCAGTTGCCAGTTTCAAGTGCCCACCCTCCCCAAATAGGGAACCGGATTCCCAGAGCTCATATCCCTGTCCACATCATCAAGGCAACCCTGGACTGACCCCAATGAATCTGCGACAACCCCACTGTTTGCCCTGTGTCTATGCCATGCAGTCTTTCTCACATCAACTTCCTCAGCTAGCCGCCAGCCTTTTGCCGCCTGGCTCACTTGGCTTAAGAGTGCGGTGTATGCGGGGAGGCTGAAGTGGATTGCGGGTCGGGGGGCCCAATCAAGACGCTACAGGCGGCCTCCCTCGTCTTCGCGGGGCCCTCATTAAGGCCTCGTCAAGGGTAGGAGGCTGGCAAAAGGGCTGGTACTTATCGCGTCCAGACATCGCTGGCACCAGAGCCGTCTAACAGCTTCATTTGCCAGCGCTCCCACACACCAGCCCTCCTTCACACAGCTGAGTCCTGCCCCCCACAGCTCATTGGCCATGCATAAGGGCCGCACCCCCAAGGCCGCCTATGCATGGCCAACAGCTACCCAGGCTGGGAAATCTGGCAGATTGCCTGCGTCCATTGCTATCTGCGGCTGTGAGAAGCTGGTGCGGAATGCCTAAACTAGCTAGCCGATGCCTAAATGGAGGACAGCATAGGGTGGGCGGACAATTGGGGCAAAGCGAATTGTTGGCACGCTTCATTGAACAGCGGCGCAAACTGCATTTCCACGCGCACCAACCGGTGCCATGTGCATGCCGTCCCCTTCCTGGAATAAGCTAGCAGAGAAAGCAGAAAGTGCAAAGGCCTCGAAAACTGTGTAAGGAAAGAGAAGCATGAGGAGAAGCAGTGCACAAGAGTCAGCAGTCAAGTAGGCCCTTTAACAGCCGTGCCAAGGATAATTGCTTCGCTGTATGCCTCCTTCATTCTGCTTTCACAGCCTTGTTTTCACCAGGGACTGCCACACTTGCTGCCCGGCTATTTTCAGCCGCTTCCTTTTAGCCATCAAAAGCAGGGTGGTTAGAGGAGGTGAAGGGTGCAGAGGCAGTGTGGTGGGGGAAGGAAGCGGGTCAAGTGGCCATGTTGTCCCAATCCAACCAGCTTCCTATTTGCCTGCCCCTCTCTATTGCTTCACAGGGGGGCCCAATATGATCGCCATTGCTGCTGGCCAATGCCCAGGCTCTCGCTTACAGAATATCCTCCTCTGGCCTCCAGCCAATTACCACCTCAGGCTGTAAAGCCAGAGAGGGATAGAATGAGCCGCCAACTAATGGCCCCAGCAGGCGCCTAAGATGAAGCTGTGTGGCTGCGGTTGCAGTCCTTATCTTCGTCGGGTTGAGAAATGGCTGCACCGTCTGTTCTAGACCACCCCTAGGGAGTGGAGGAACTTCTGGCCAACGAAAGTGATCAAAGACTGCGGCATGACGGAGATGTCTGGAAAAACTGCGGTCGCCTGCGGAGGAGGCAGAGTCCGTAATGCGATTAGGAGGGACAATGGGAGGCGGGCAGAAGAGGGTGTGTGTGTGTGGCATGTCGGGACTGCGAGATGGGGCATGTCAAGTTCCCCGCTTCCGTCTCGAGAGCCAACTTGGAGTGGGACTCAAGAGGGTCAGCCCTCCTCGCTTTCCCATCACTCACCTCCTCCCCTCCCCAGCACCCCTCACATCCACCCCCCCGTCCAGCATCCAGGCGTTCTTTTCACAAACCCACCGAGAACTCAACCAGCAAAGTTGCGCCAGGCTTTCTTCTGGGCGGCCTGGCCACTTTGGACTCAGCGGCCCTGGTTTTTGGCCCCCTGGGTAGAGAAGGGGGGTGGCACATCTGGATACTCAGCCTGGTAGCCAGTTTGGACCAGGGGGCCTGGCGCTAAATAAAAGAGCCGCTGCTCCGCACCCATTGTCTCGCTCTACTCAGGCTGGCCAAAGAAGAGAGGGGCGGTTGACAGGACCCAGGGGGTGAGAGAGAGAGAGAGAGAGAGAGAGAGAGCAAAGGCAGGCGAGAGTGTAGCCAGGGTCTGGTGAGTAAGGGGTGTCGGAGCGGGGGGGGGGCGCTGTCAACAACTGTCCCCTCTTGTCTCCCACCCAGCCCTGAGTCGATGCGTCAACTGGCTTTCTTGCTCCATCAATGAGAGCACCTGGGACTGTTTTAGACCAGAGGCAGGTAGGAAGGGGAGGGCGGCCCTTGACCCCTTTGGCCCATCCCTCCATGACAAGAGGCAGAGAGGTGGGGAGTAGGTGAAGGAGGCAGCATGGAGAGGATCGATGGCCAGGTTAAGGTGTGTTGCCTTCTAGGAGGAGGAAGAGATGGAGTGGACGCTCACAATGGCACTGGGCCCTGAAAAGGCTCCATTGCCCTCTCTCCTCTTCCTCCCCTTCATCCCCTCCCCTTCATTCCCTCTGCCCTTCCCTCTCTCACCACCTTTCGGTCGGAAATGCACCCCACCCTCTCCCACACACACACATGGTCTCCCTCTCCCTATATCAGCCCCGGAGCGCAACCCTACACCAGCCCCCACATGCTCCCACCTATTACACCAGCCACTCCCCTGAGCCTGCCTCCCCCCGCCCTCACATGCGAGGAACACTGGGCAGAGGAGACCTCTCTCTCTGCACCAATGCCATCATTTCTCCCCACCCTACCCAATCATCCTCTTTTTACGCCCTCGAAGCAAAAACAGATGCGCAGTAATAAATTGGACCCAGTAGTGTGTGTGGGCACTAAAAATGCTGACCGCAAAGGTCCTCAAACCGCCATTGCGCGACCTAATTATGGCTACAAATAGATTTCTCCCCCAGTTACAATTTTATGTGACTGGCGTGACCTTCGGAGCATTTTGACACGGCCAAATCATGCACCTTTTCCCGAGTCACGCCCTTTACATGCAAGACGCAACCATGACTAACTGGTCGAACATTCATGGGCTGGTGTCACTCCAAAGAATGTCCAGAAACTTCCAACCGAAAAAAGAAATCAAAAATTGGCTAAAAAAGCGAAACCTGAGACAGAGACTCGATAGTCCCGACTGGTGAGGCTCTGATCCGGGAAGTCCTCATGAGTGACGCTGACCCGGTAGACACCGGCCATCCATCGCCTTACGCCCACCACCACCAGGTCCCCGTCGCTGGACACGAAGTGACTCCTGTTCCGGTACACCTGCTCCACTATCTCTCTCAAGAGGCTCAGCGGATGCGATGATTGGCCAGCATACCGCCGATCCCTGGAAGAACCACTGCCAGCGCAGTGCAGAGCGAGGCTCAGCCTCCACTGTGGGCGGGGACAGACGGAAGAATCCGTCCTCCGAGGCCTCTACCCGGCTGCCTCCAGCCTCCGTCAGGACGCTACCCATGTCTAGGGGTGGGCAAACAAGAGTTATATCAAGTGGGAGGAGGAGAGGAAAGGATGGAACAGGCGACGCTGACGTTGGTGAGGGGCGCGAGGGCGGTGGCGATGGGGTTGCGAGCAATGCAGCGATAGGCACCGCCCTGGTCCACAGCCACGGCCAGGAGCTGTAGGCTGCCGCCTGCTCGGAAGGAGCTCACCTCCTCCCCGTCCCGCTCCCACGCGTACTCCATGGGTGATGAGCCTGGGCCATGGACTAAGTTGATGCGGTGGAATGAGTGAAAGGAAGATATACAGAAAATGCAGGAGGAATAGTAGCGACTGAGTCTGTAAGATATCATTCGAGGAGCAATTTTATAAAAATTTTACAAGTAGAAGAAGCAGAATGAAACGAGAATGGCCAAGTTTCATTCTATTAGGCAGGCATAGTTGCATCTTCCTTATATCCTTATATCCCAGTGCAACTGGAGTAAAAATCAAATCAAATGATTAGCAGCAGAATGCTAAAATGAGAACAAAATGAGGTCAAATGAATCAACTAAGGCCTAAAAGATACCTTGAGCTTGACAGGTGAGTGTGAGGGGGTCGCCTTTCCTGAGCAGGCGATGGGGCTCGGTGCGGATGAATCGCGGCGGCTCCTGGCTTAGGCTGCCCGAAGCGCTCAGCAGCAACAGCCCCAGCAAGCCCAGGCCCATCGGAGCCTTGGTGCTCGCCTTTTGACCTTTTTTATATTTCGAAAAAAATTTTGCTGCTCAGAAGAGTAGATTGGATGAAGCGCGCAGAGTATGCGAGCCAAAACAAATATTTTGGGCCAACCCGCCACATCAGCCGGTACATTTGATGCGGACTAGCCTTTTTGTTCTGTTTGAGCACCTCTGAGTCAACTGGCACGCCATGCCTGGCAACACTTTTCCCCTTCTGATCTGCTGCCCTGATTTGAGCCTGGGTAAACTAGGCGAAAGGCAAAACAAGCAATCGAAGCAAGTGGGCGCCAATTGAGCAGCTGTGCGCGAAGTGCCGGTGGGGGCTGTGGGGGGCATAATGGCTCTGCTAAAAGGTGTGAAGCTGTTGATGGTTAGCCTGGTGTGGGAGAGAGGAGGGGCTGAGGAGGGGAGAGGTTGGCGGAGGGGATGAGACGGGGTGGGCGCTAGCTATTTGTTCTCCTCCACGAGCGCCTTGGCAAACCACACCTCTCACTTCCACACCACCCTCCACACTTCTTCCTCCCATCCTGTCCACCGCCTAGAGTCCAACCTCTTTCCTGCTCTTCCCCTCTCACCTCTGAAGCACTCAAACTGCCGGGAATCCAAATGAACTCTCATGAGAGTCCTGCGACAGAAAAAATATAGCTAGGCAGTGATTTCACTCAGAATTGGGGCATTGAAAATGCAGGAAGGAGCCTGTTGACAGGAAATGATGCTGGGTGAAAATAGGGTACACCCTGAGGGGCAATGGTGGTGGAAAAAGAAGGTAGTCGAATGGTTCCCATGGAGAGAGGTGAAGAGGGTGGAGTGGACAAGGTGAAAGGAACCGCAAAGGCAGAGAAGCCAGGAGGGACAGGCCCATACCTACAGCCAAAAGGAGGGACGAGGGAGGCCATAAGAGAGAGAGAGACAGAGGGAGGTGGCGGCGTTGGGGTGTGCAGTGTGTAGTGGGCAGTGGGGGCGAGGTTTGGGGGAATGCGGAAAGGAGGGCGGTGGTGGGTGGAGTCTCGCGGAGAGTGGCGTCAAGGAAAGGGGGCCAGGGCTCCCCGATTCAAGTGGGAGCCAAAGCCCACTCTTAGCCCCCACCCTCCGCCTACGGTACTCCTAAAACCTCACGGCCTGAGAGTCAAGTGTTGGGCGGGAACTGCGCAGTTCCGCACCACTGCCAAGATTGACTGAGATGGCAGCCTCAATGGCTGAGGATAGCTAGGGCCTGAAATCACCCGATTTGCTTTGCAGCCATGCTTCTGGTGCGGAGGCAAAGGATGCCCATAACTCGCCTAACCTCCAGGGCCCTGAGCACATCTCGCATTGCCAGAAACATCAAACAGGTACATTTCGGCTACAAGGAAATTGCCAGCTCTAAATCCCTCTTTGCAGATTGATACGCTGCTGATCGCTAACAGAGGAGAGATAGCCTGTCGCATAATGCGAACGAGTGCAAGGCTGGGCATCCGCTCCGTGGCAGTGTTCAGCGAGGCTGATCGAAATGCCCTGCACACGGCCATTTCTGACGAGGCCTACGCCATCGGCCCGGCTGCCTCCACTCAGTCCTATCTCAGGACTGACCGCATTCTAGGTTCCACATCCTTCCAATCCTGCTCCTTTGGAGTCCTGCGAAACTTCAATCAGCTATATTTTCCTGCTCATCTCAATATTTTCACTTAATGTCCATGGACCTGAAAATGTAGCTGATTGAAGTTTCTCATTCCGGAAGAAATGGCACTAAACTGAATGCGGTTGAGATGTGGCCAAGCGGAGTGGAGCGGACGCCATCCACCCCGGCTACGGCTTCTTGTCGGAGAACGCAGAGTTCGCGGAGGCCTGTGGCCAGGCCGGCGTCCTCTTCCTCGGCCCGCCCGCCCAGGCCATCAGGGACATGGGACTCAAGGTCTGGGAGGGGAAGGGGGATCTGGGAAGAGACTAAGAAGGAATGGATGTGGCAGGACGCGGCGAAGCGGATCATGGAGGAGGCGGGTGTGCCGGTGGTGCTGGGCTACCATGGAGAGGAGCAGGAGGATGGGAGGCTGAAGGAGGAGGCGAGAAACATTGGATTCCCCGTCATGCTCAAGGCTGTCCGCGGTGGCGGTGGAAAGGTACTCCAAACCTTGCATATTTTCAATCCTTCAGCTCCCATCCCACTTTGTATCTTTATCCTTCTTTTCTCATCCTTTTCCCTCTCACCTTTCTCCACCTCTCCTTCTTTTCACCTCTTCCCCCTTCTCTCCATCAAAGCCAAGTTTTGTCAGGGCATGCGGATAGCGGAAACTGAAGAGGCATTTGACGAAGCGCTAACGGCAGCTCGTCGTGAGGCCCGAAAGTCCTTCGGCAGCGACGAGATGATCGTGGAGAAGTACGTCCTCAATCCGCGCCACGTCGAGGTCCAGATCTTCGGTGCCGACCCCCAATATTTACCCTGCTTTGACTGCCCTAACTAATCACAGAGGCCGGATATTGAGGTGACCAGCTCGGGAACTGCGTGTACCTCTTCGAGCGCGACTGCAGTGTGCAGCGGAGGCATCAGAAGATTGTGGAAGAGGCTCCGGCCCCAGGTTTACTCTCTATCCATTTGTCCATGGCTTGTTTCGCAAGGAAATTTCAATCTACTTCAATCCGATTTATAGCTGCTTGAAAATCCCGCAAGAAGCCGAGTTTTCTCAAGGGAATTTCAATCAGTTGATTATAAAATTTCCGCTGATTGAAATTCCTATGAGAAAGCCTTTTTTGACGGGCTGCCAATAGTTGAGTCGTTTGAGGAACTGGCAAAGAACTGAGGGTGAGCTTGCTTTTGAGGCATATCGGAGGCCACGCGCACAGCCATCGGAGAAGCAGCAGTGCGAGCAGCCAAGGCCGTGAACTACGTGGGCGCCGGCACCGTGGAGTTCATCATGGACAGCCAGCAGAACTTCTACTTCATGGAGATGAACACCCGTCTTCAGGTTTGCCGCCCTTGCATCTTTAGAAGGCTCAGAGAGTAGGGGGGAGAAAATAGGTGGAACACCCGGTGAGCGAGATGATCACCGGGACGGACCTGGTGGAGTGGCAGATTCGCGTCGCCGAAGGCCACCCACTGCCCATCACAGCTCAGGAGAACATACTTCGACGAGGGCACTCATTTGAGGTATACTTCCCTCAGCCAACCCCTCAGAAGCAGAGTCGTTGAGAGGGCAATTTTGAGGCAAGAATCTATGCAGAGGACCCAGAGAACAATTTCATGCCAGGCGCAGGGCGACTGGCTCATCTGCGACCGCCCGACCCTTCCACTTCCAGTCATATGAGGGTGGAGACTGGCGTGAGAGAAGGTAAACTGACTATGAAAATGAATGAAAACTCGAAATTAAGTTTTTTTCAAAAAGATTTTTTATCAAACTTTGTAGTTCTAAATGACAAACAAACAAACAGTTTTTACTCAAAACCTGCGAAAACAATTTTCTGAAAAAATGCCTCCAAGAAATGAAGCCATGAGGAAAATTTTCCAAACTTCATTTGCATGAAAATTCTTTTACCTATTATCAATCAACAGTTCTGTATTCTGTCGACAGCCTTGCCTTGCATTGATTTTTAAAGATCCTCATCAAATTATGGACAAATAGGTCCAATTTCCATGGAAGTAGCGAGGAATGATTTCATTTGGGCTGACAGGCGACGAAGTGAGCGTGCACTACGACCCTATGATCGCTAAGCTGGTCGTCTGGGGCCCGGACCGGGAGACTGCCCTCTACCGCCTGGACAAAGGCCTCCTGGACTACCATCTGGTCGGCCTCAAGACCAACATATCCTTCCTCCGCAACCTCATCCGCCACCCACAGTTCCGCCAGGCCAACGTCTACACTGGTCCACCCGGCTAACGCTAGCTCAGATGAGGTGAGGGAGTTGGGGGGCTTTTGCAGGCTTCATAGCAGACCACGAGGCGGATTTGTTTCCCAAAGCAACCCGTCCATCCTTAGCCACCACCGCGGAGGCCATAGGCAGCTTTCTGCTGGAAGGCTCCGCCAATGCCGTCCGCCTGCCCAACTTCAATCCCAACGATCCTTTCAGGTCCCCCAGATTATGTAATAATTTTTGATATATTTTTTATAATATTTATCTTTTTTTATTTATAAATTATTTTTATAAAGATGAAAAAAATAATCAAAATCAAAAAAGAAAAAAAAAAAAAAATAAAAAAATTAAAAATTTTTTTTTTGTTCTTAATCAGTATATATATAATTTTTGTTTAAATATTAAATATAACCAGATTTTTTTTTAAATTGTTGGACAGGGGGTAAAGAAAAAAAAATTTTGGGGGGTGGACGTAATGGTGAGGAGATGAAATGATTTTTTATTCAAAATCCAGTTTTGTGTAACCTAACTCTAAATAAAGTTACTTTTATAAAAAAAAAAGAATTTGTCGTCAACTTTTCAACCTCTCACAAAAGCTCTCTTAATAGCCCTGCTTGGATCCATGGCACATCATTTAGAATTTCAGCTCCATGGATGCTTTCCGCCTGAACTCGGTGGCGAAGACAGTGATGCGGTTGTGCGTTAATGGAGAGGAGATTCCGGTGGAGATTAGCTTTGAGAAAGGCCTCAGCGAGTTTGCCATTACCGTGGATGGCCAGTCGTTGACCACAAGTGAGTCTTTCCTTTTTTGCGCTTTGGTCTCAAGTAGAAGTAGAGAGTACAAGTGGGGTGCAGAAGTGGAGTTGGTGGGCGTGGAGCGAGGCTTGGAGGAGGTCTTCGAGCTGGTCGTGGAGACGAATGGCTGGAGAAGACGCGTTAAGGTGCCCTCTTTTATGCTACATTGTGTCAATTTTTAAAACATTCTTAAACATCAAACATTTTTTTAAATTATCAAAAGTCTTGTCATCACGGTGGTCATCATCATCAAAGAAATTTTTGACTGCTAAATTTCATCAGAACTTTTTTGAACCCAATTTTTGCTGGAAGAATTCTGAAAAATGCAATTTCACAAAAATTCTCTTAAAAAAAGTGCAAAAAATTTATTTCTACAACAAATCAATGAAAAATGTGTACAGGCTGTGGTGAAGTCGGACGAGCGGCGGCTGTGCCTGTTCACAGACGATGGCCATTTCGAGTTCACCCGCCCCGTGCCCAAATGGCGGGCCATGGAAGCTCACGGCAGCGACGGACATGCACAGGGTTTTTCTCACAAAATGTGTCCCTTAAGAACGAGTGGAGCGTGAATGAACTTGAAGGGAGTGTGGCCCCGATGCCAGGGGTGGTGGAAAAGGTGCTGGTGAAGGCAGGCGATTCGGTGAGCCAGGGCCAGCAGCTGGTTGTCATGGTGGCCATGAAGATGGAATACGCTATCCGGTTCATTTCTCTCTGGTCGTGGGGTTACAGTTCGTTGGATGAGCTGATTGATGTTGGCAGGGCACAGCGGGATGGAGTAGTGGCCAGGGTGGAGTGTGAGGAGGGACAAAGCGTGGCCAAGGGAGACGTTT
This sequence comes from Ptycholaimellus sp. GST1_10, assembly GCA_030248095.1. NCBI lineage: Eukaryota > Metazoa > Nematoda > Chromadorea > Chromadorida > Chromadoridae > Ptycholaimellus > Ptycholaimellus sp. GST1_10. The sequence continues at coordinate 45,780 of JASANA010009301.1, read as the reverse complement.
TGGTGACGCTGGTGGAGGAGGAGGATGAGCAGGAGGAGAGAATCAAGGAATCGAGGAAGGAAATCGCCTCTGAAAGTCTCAGTTGATGTGCGTGATGGTTAAATGGGGTTACTTCATTTGAAGAGCTTTGTTTGAAAGATTTTCTGACCATTTGCCAAAAGGCTAGCCTCAAGTGACTTCATGGTGTTGAGTGAATGAATTTCTGAACTATGAATGATATAGAAAAAATGCAAATGAATAATGTATGCGCGAAAAATCACAATTATTTGCCATATCTGTAATTCGTTTTATCCAACACTTGGCCAAGAATTCGGCAAACATTATCTTTTGCATCAAAATTACTTTCATTTCAGTTTTAAAACGTTGAAATTTTTTACCAGCTTTTTTCCGAGGTCTAAAAATGGTTAAATTTTTGCGCATTATATTAATCAATTCGAAAAAAAGGAAAAAGAATCAACCGCAAATTAAGTTTCATTGGTTTGACAAAATGTAACTTCATGATTGTTATTAAAAAGATCTACTTTTGACCTGTTTTTTAAAACTTGCATAAAGTTTGCTGTTCAGCGATGCTCCTATAACTGAAAGCGGTGCTTTGATCAAAATCGCTAAGCACAGGCTATTTGAATAAAAGCAGAAAAAGCAAACTGGTGCACAAGTGATCCAGAGCACATCATTTTGGCCACGGAATCATCAACACCGCCTTCATTCGCCTGGAACGGCAATAAACTCGAATGAGAATAGCGCAGCTATGGACAGAAGCAGCAGAGCCAGGGAGGAGCACAACAAATAGTGTCGAGATTAAAAAAGAAGGCAGGGCTGGCGTAACAAAAAGGAGATGCAGGGATCACTGGGCGTAGGGCGGCGGAGCCTCGTTTGGAAGAGGCACAGGAGGGGCGCTGGGGTAGGGCGCAGGGCGTGGGGGCAGCGAGGATGGCGTTATCCCCGCCGACTTCATGTAGGAGAGGAACTGGCCCGGGATTTCGGCTAGCACCTATGGAACTTACTGGCCTCTTTTCTGCCTAGGTTAGGGTTGGAAAGGGGACCTCTTTGGCCAGGCGAGCTTGCGACACCCGCGGATTGCCGCCCTGGCCGCTGACGAAGTTGCGGAAAGGCACAAACTGCAATGGGAGAAATTAGAGGTGGTGAAAAAGAAATGGAGGATGTGAAAAGGGATAAGTAGTCTTTCTTTGGTAGATTTGAATCAAATTTGAATTCAAGTTAGCTAAAAATGAATTGTCCTAAAATTATAACAAATTTACAGCGATTGTAAAATTTTATCAATGACGTCAAATAATATTCGATAAACCACAATTCGTCATAAAATAAATCCTAATTTTGGGCCGTATGCAAACAACGAAATGAAATTTATCAAATTACACAAATGTTCTATTTAGGGGACCTAATTAGTACCTGAACAATGTCCCTGGAGGCATAGACGCCTCTGGAGGAGCGAAGCCGGCCAAACTCCCCATCGTCGTCCCCGTCCAGCTCCTCCATGGCGGCGAAGTCGGCGGTGCCGACGCCGACGATGATGATGGAGATGGGGAGGCTGGCGGCGGCCACGATGGCGTCCTTCGTCTGCGGCATGTCCGTGATCACCCCGTCCGTGATGATCAGCAGGATGAAGTACTCCGTCCCGTCCCGCTTCTGCGCTGCGAACCTGCTAATCGTCTAGCATAATTGCTAATTTTATGAATAAACCTGATAATGTTGCGGCTGAAAGTTTCAGGAATAATGTTGACTTTGATGATAGTAACAATAAAAGCATCTATTACTCTGCGGGTTGCCTGGATAAACCTGGCCACGTGATTGATGACCGGCGCAAAGTTGGTGGGTCCGTAGAGCTGAACCCTGGGCAGGCAGGCTTGGTAGGCCGCTACACAGCCGCCCACGCCTTCGCAGAAGGGATTGCTAGGGTGCAGGTTCTGCCAATACTTCTCTTATGCATCTCCACTCTTTCACTTCTAGGGGAAAAGAAGCATACGACGAAGAATTCATGGGAGACTCGCCCATCGGGGGGCAGGCGGGCGCCGAACCCGAGCACCGGGAACAACTTGTCACTCCAATCCAGAGCAGTCAAAGAAGGCTTTGAGGAAGAGGAGGGGAAGGGAAATGACGTGTCGTAGTCCTGGATGATCTGGCCAACCGCCGTCAGAGCTTGGACGTAGTGGTTGGGCTGGGCAGGGTGCATGTAGTGCAGAGAGCCGGGCTGGGCTGGGTTCCCGTTGGAAGCCGTGAAGTCGATGGCTATGGTGCAGTTGAGCTGGGTTCTCAAGGGCGCGGTTTTATTGCATGAGGCTGCTAGCAGCATCCAGGGGCAAAAGAAAAGAACCCAGCAGAAATGAAGTCGAAGAAAGTGTACAGTGGCTTTATGCGACAACTGAGCAGTTGCAGGGTGCCAGAGTCGCTATAGGCGCTCTTCTTCTTCGCTTGCTTTTTCGGATTAATCAACTGAAAGGACCCCGGATCTTTCTACTTTTGCCAAAGGAATAAAAGAGATCTGAGTGCTTGCGGTTAGCTGAGTGTGAATTAACCAAAGGGTGAATAGGAGGAGTGGAGAAGAAGAAGAGCGCAAAGCTTTCTTTCTTTGCAAACCCAGTAATAAGCACTCATTTCTGCTGGGTTTTTGGGTGGGAGAAGTTGGAAAAACCCGGCAGAGATGAAATCGAGGAATGTGTGGAAGCGCTGGACTTGTGCCCTGAGCAGCTGAAGCTCTCCTGCTTTGCGCTCTCTCTTCTTCTCCCGATTGATGCACTACAACCACGGATGGAAACACAGAAAAGCTGAAGACCCTAAGTGCTGTGAGCAATGCGCTGGGGGTTAGTGAAGCTGCTGAATGCTCAGTTGCTGTGCGGCAGTTTTTACGAACCCCGAAAGTTAGGATGAGTAGGAGGAGATTGAGAATCCGAGTGCAGCAGCTTTCTTCCGGCAACCGACCCATCAGCTACATTCAAGTTCTCCCATATTGCATCTAGTCAGGTCCCATATGCTTCCCTTCATATCTCATTATGTGTCTAGTTCTAAGTCTCAAGCCAAAAATACCTCAGCCGCAAGCACCTTGGGTTTGCTCAAGATCAAACTAGGCAAGGAGAAGAACCTGAAAGCTGATGGGAGCCGACTGCGCCCTGGTAAGTTCCTCCAGATTGGTTTGAACCTCTCCGATCAAATCCTCGCTTCCATCTCGATTCCAGTCCACGCATTTGATAAGCATCGATCTAGAATTACCCATTTTGCAGGCAATCAATTTTTTGAGCTAAGTCCCAACCTCTGGTAATCGCCGAGGCAGAGCGTTCGCACAGGCACTGTGAACGGCTTCCAGGTGGGGTTGAGCGTGTTCTTGATCACCTCAGTTCGATGCACAATCGTCCACTCTGTGAACAAGGCATCTTGAGTGGCAGAAAAGAAAAAAGACAGCCAACTTCCGTCCTCATTGGATCTGTAGAATGCAAGGAAGGGGTCGCTCTTGCCGAACCAGTCCTTCTTGTCCAGCTTCTTCCCGGCGAACTGGAGCACCACCTCCTCCTTCGCCGACTGCTCCTCCTCAGAGCGGATTTGCAGGCGCCTGCAAACTCTCCAAAACGTTTGAAGCTATATTAGAGTTCAATTTCAAAAATTCTAAAGAATTAAAATCAAAAAAATCAAATTTCGAATATAAAATTATTTACTGTATTTTCTTTTTAAAATTTTTTTCTCGTAGATCTAATCAAAAACTAAAAAAATTTTTATTTTGAACGCAGTCACTGCATTCTTTTATACCCAGCGGTCGGTGAGGAGCCTTTGAGCGGACGGTCCAAGGGACTGTTGGCCACAATCTCGCCCAGCGATATCTCCAGCTGGCCCAGGAAGTCGTGCTTGGACAGGTCGTGGGATGGTGAATCCGAGTCGTAGCTGGAATCGAAAACTCTCTTTCACATTCCCACTCCTCTTTCTCAAGACAGAAAAGGCACTGACACAAGGAACTGAAGCGTCTGGAGTTCCTCGAAGAAGTAGTCCACCTTCAGAGGCTGAACCCAGTCAGGGTTGAGGTTGTTTCGGATCGTCTCCGTCCGCCCCACCTCCACCCACTGACCTGAGATGGCGTCCTTCTGACGCAGCACGCAGAAGGGATCCGACTTGGAGAACACATCCTTGTCCAGCAGGTTTCGCCCGGACACCTGGGAATCAAATTAACCTATCAATAGGACGGCTAGTCTTTTCGGGGCAGCTGTTTAGGGATTTGATTATTTAGGGTTCACTCTGTTTGGAAAATCTTAATTCATAATCAAGTGTTACCAACAAAAAATTGATTGCTTCAAAAAAACAAAAGACTACTGCCCCAAAAGTCACTCAAGAATTTGCTAAAACAATAAATTGCAATATTAATTAAATTATTTTAAAATTAGTCAAGGCGGGGAACCTTAAGCTCCAGCGGCGTAGGCCCGGTGACCGCCGTTCCAGGTTGAAAGGAGTTCATCATTCCACTGGGGCCGAAATGCTGCGCTCCAGGCCCTCTCACTCTCCTCACTGGCCCATTCTGTTAACCATGACGTCATTCTCTGACTTTGCTGAGTCATGGTCACGCGATTGACGCACGAATCGGGTAACAAGTTTTTGGTCAGTACACACTGACAGGGCTTATCGCCATCACTCCACTTTCCCCATGGAATAGAAAGCAGGGCCAACATTGAGCGATGTGGCAAAGTCAAGGCTTGCCAGGGATTCGGAGGAATACATACGCCCAATTGGGTGCACGCGCAGTTTCGCCCTATCAACAGACTTGTTGACAACTTTGTACAGCATTGACTTTGGCAAATATTTCAGTTGAATCTGATCAATATGCACAGTGTAAGAGATGCAATAACCTTCTGATGAATATGCAATTAGTCGTCCCGAAAACTCCCTTCGTTCCACATGCACAAAAACCTTCATCTGCGTTTTTGTTGCACACTCTGGGGCTCAGCAATGTTGGAAATGTTCAACTGGCCATGGAACAGTCTTATAAATCGATGGTGCAAAAAGGCATCAACACCCGTCACCACATCGACGGCACATTCTAGCCCAGCTCACATCTTGTCCCGTGATTTCTTCTGCTTTGCATTGGATTGGACAATGGTGTTTTGCTTGGCTTTTATTGAATAACTAATTAACTATTAAGTTGATTTGCTACTTTGTGCATGAAAAATGGAAAAAAAATCCATGAAAAAACAAACTTTAAATGGCTGGGTTTTATAACAAAATATTAGTTAGTTTGTTAAAATAATATGGCTAAAATTTTGAAAGCTGTAACTTTATCTGGCTAAAATTAAAGCAGGGTTAAAATTGCATGCAACCCGCTGACGGGCACTGAATGAAACATTCATTACTGTTATAAATATGCGGCAAAACCTGTATTTTTTTTACTATTGTCACATTTACTAAGACTATATTTTACAATTGGGGCAACTAATAACTAAAGTGAATTAGAAATGTTTGCATTAAACAAAAATAAAACACAAATAAGGCATTTTTTAGAACCTAACATTCATGGTTAATGAACAAGAAGGGGCATGATGAATCCATCATTGACCAAAAAGGAATTTTGCTGCACATTTTAAATGACAAGGCCATGAAAAAGTACCCTAGGCAAAAGTACATTACTCTTCGGCAGGGTACTTTTAGCCGCCATCCGATTTTAGAGCCCCTAATAGGCATGCCGAGCAAGTTGCAACGGATCAATTTTTCTATTATTTCAGATAGGCGAATAGGTCAGGGAGGATGTTTGATGAGTCAAAGCAAACTCAGACAAATGAAGCACGATCAAGTTGCCTGCCTTCAAAGCACTCAGCCTTATAAGCTAGAGCTCTGTTAATCAAAGCACTCTTTTCCACTTTGCCCTATCTTTCCCAAATTGGAATATAGGACAGGGAAATAATACTGCAGCATGACTGTTGCCACTTCAATCCGCATGGCCTGGGCGCCTTCTGACCACAAAAGAACAGAACTCTACACCCAATTTATGCTCAGCTCCTTGTCTTCTCTTCTTCGTCCAAACATCACATCTTTTCATCTCCAACTGGTCATTTTGGCCCTGAAATTGCCCATGTTAGAACAAAAACTGAGTTGGCAAAAAGAAAACTTAAATCAAAGCCTAAATTTTCAAAGCCAAATAGTCATACCCTAATTTTTGCAAACATGATACTTACTCGAAGTCAAATCGAGCTAGATGCTAGCATTTTGTCTGAAGGTGCCTGCTCAGGGTTTCTCTGCCAATGCCTGGCTGAACGACTCTTCTGTGATGTCGCTGGTGGCTCAGGGGCGAGCGGATGTGGCGCCCATTTTTATGAGCCTTACTCCTGCGCGCATCTTTCAAGCTCCTCGCACGCGCATCCTCAGACGCCTTCCAGTCTACATCTTCTACCGGTCCGCCCTATTCACAAATTTCGCTAGGTATGTACAATTTTGGCCCTCCAGCAAGCCGCCGGCAGAAATGCTGATCATGGACCTGTGGAAGCTGTGCCATCCTACGCTTCTGCTGGTCAGCCTTGCTCTGGCCCTCCTCTACGGCTTCTTGCTGCTGTCCGAGCACTGGAGAGGCAGCAAAAGACGATGGCTTTTGGGCTTCTGCTTCGGCCTGCTCATGGAGCAGCACTCCTCCTACACCTCCGCCCTTTTCAATGCTCCCATCAGATATGTGGTTAGTGCACAGGTCAGCACTCAGGTCGTTGCCGGCTACCATCGTTGCCAGGGGGAACCCATCAAAACTGCTGCTGATCTCAGCTCAGCACTGGCAGCAGGAAACTACCGACTGGTGTACCAGAGTCGCGTCTACCAGCGCCTATTCACCGGACACCTGGCCAAGGCACGCACAGCTTCAGAACTTTAAAATTTGCCTCTCAACCTTGCTTTAAGTTTGACCTCCTTTTTATTACGGATTCACCAACTCCACCAACTTTTGGCACCTTGTTTTGTCTGTCAAATATGCCTGAAACAAAAAATGCCTCATTAACTCGTTGATGGACAAAAAATTTTTAAATTTTGTCAAAAATCATCAATTCATGGAGTAATTTTTTGAAATTTAGGAGAATGACTTTTATTTTTGAATTTTTGTGAAATTTTAGTCCAGAAAATGCTGAGACATGTTGGACATTGACATCGGGGTGAGCTAAAAAAGATATAAGAACTGGAACTTCCAGAATGGCCCTCTGAGGGCATTTTGGCGAAGGTTAAATTTTCGCACAAAATACTTCTGTACCTAAATATTTCTCAAATTCAGTCAAAAATAGCCCAAAAACAGGCAAAAATTAGCCAAAAAAGTTATGGACTTAAATTTCGATTCTTATTGCCTAAATCGATACTGCAGCCCTTAATACACTAGAAAAAATTCAGTTTAAAATTTGAAATTTTAGACCCGTATATTTTGTGAAAAATTGTTGGAGTTGCACGAAAAGTATGAAAATTCAAAAGCTGCAATATAAGGGGGTCAAAAAAATTTGTCCGACCAATTCTCGCTCCTCTCAAAAATTGCCTTTTAAGGAGCCCCTGCCCATAGGCAGCCAGGCGCAAATAGTTGGGCTGGTGAACGCATTTCGGAAGTTAGAGGCGCAATTTGTCAATGACAACTTGGTTGTGATGAGCAGCAGCGGTGGATGGGATCTAGTCGCTTATGCGCAGCAACACTGTCACTATGCCGCTGTTCCTGAGTACGCCTTTCGTACTGGGGAGCACGTTCTCTACTATCACCCTCTGCTCAAGGTTGACCCCATCGGACCACTGCTAACCCTTCGCCCTGTTTTTAGCAATTTTATCACGATGGATCGCCAAGCTAAATATTAAGGGAAGATAATTCATAGAAGATATGATGGTCCCTTCAATTGGGGGTAGGCAGTCTCATTCATGCCCAAGAGGGGTGTCATTTTAAGCCAAATTACCTCGAGGCCGAGGGCACGTACTATAAGGGACAACTACATGGACCCTTGTAGTCACTGCTTTTTTCCATAAAGAGTGAAAAACTTCGACAGCAAAAGCTTCGACGAGTGACAGCAGCTGAAGCGGCTGTAGTGGAAGCAGAGTCACAACACATTTTTGGACGGCTTTCGGCGCCTCAGTGTCTGAGGTCTCGCTGTCTCAGGGAGAAAAGCAGGAAAGAAACAGGAACATTTCCAGTGCCCATGAAGAAAGGAAGGCAGTATTGTTCCTAAATCAGCTGGACGGAGCTTTTCGCCTCATAACTCTGGCGCACCTCGCATCTATCATCTTTTTTTTCGCAGAAATATTTTCAGGCATCTTTGGGCGACACCTAAAAGGCATTCGTGATTTGCTGTTCCATGTGTAAATTATGTCTGTGGCATTTTTCCCCTTTTTATTCAATGCTTTAGCATCTCTTCCACAATTGACCCATCAGTTTGATCACGACACTTTAATCACCATAACTAGATGGCTGGTTGGTACAAATCCGGCTGGGGATGACGAAATCGATAGAGCGCTGTCATCTCTCCACATCCACCAGTCCGCAGTCGAAATTGGGGTAGAAGGCAGCGTAGTCCTGTCGCCCCTCCTCCCTCCCTCCTTTAGACGGATAGTCGTTGGGATCATGGAAGTCCCTCTCAGCATCACCCCCATCCTCACAATTGCAATCAGGCAGCAGTAGCACCAGTTCAACAGTCAAAACCAAGTCTACCCAAATTTCCGCGAATTTTGAACAATAAACATGAAACTAAATCTGTCACTTTTTATGCATTTATTTTTCTCAAAATATACAACGAGCTCTATCCTTAATCTTCACTATCCTTTGATCCATCGGCAATGAAATTAGAAGTCCAATTCTAAGTCCCTGACAGGTATAATTACCAGGCAGGCCATGATTGAGAGAATCTGGCAAACAAGGCAATTATTAGCCAGCGGCATCAGTTGAAGAGCTTTGACAACAAAGGAGTCCGGGCTGGGATTGGAATTGATGTCAGCCGGGACTGGCTTTCTGACCCCCTCAGCCGTCCCAGCTCCCAATCCGGGTGGCCTCATATCTTCCGACCTATTTAAGCTGTCCCCAGGCCCATTCACCTCATCCACTCTGCACCAGCCATGACACCCTTCCTTCTCCTGTCTGCTCTCTTCATCCCCAGTTGCTTCCATTCAGCAGCCGATTTAGGAAGAAAGACTCCCATAAGGGATGTATTGCAGCTGTTGCCGGATTCGGCTTTGGCGAGGACTGCGAGTATGACATGATGCAGGCTGCCGCACCCACTGGAGAGCCTTTGGCTTCGGAAGAGGCCTCCCAAACGCCCTCCCGAGGGTCTTGCAGGGAAACAGGACTGGATTTGAAGGTGATGCCGGGCTGGGAGGACGACATGGACTTCGACTGTGCGCTGGCCTGTCGCAACCACGGCGAGTGCAGCGTGGCAGCCCGTCTGGACACCCAGTGCCAGCTGTTCCAGAGGTTAGCCTTCACACCGCCTCTCTTCCATCCTCCCAATTGATGCTTGACAGCGATGCGGAGCTGATGGGGCTGGACTGGGAGGAGACGGGGCCGGCCGTCTGGTTGGCCAACATCAAGTGCGGCAGCGACCTGCGTCAGGGCCTCATTCAATACGGTGTCCAATTATTTGGGGTTGAAGAGGGGGGTGGGAAAGAGGAGGTATTTGACAGCATCCAGCCTGGACTGTTCTGGCTCGGAGGTGGAGGCGGAGCGAATGCCGGTGGTGGACGGGAAGTGGCCGACGGGCTACGCGGTGGTCGAACTGCCCAGGGACGAGCCGGCCAAGCTGGACCTCCTCTGTGCTGCCATCTGCTCTCAGGTTCTCTTTATTCCTTCATTTATGACAGTTAGATCTGCAACAGCCATTTCGTGTCCCGGGGGCCTTTGGATTAGGTCTGCGTCAGTTTAGGCAAGGAAATTGGACTGTGAACTGCAGCATGCGAATGCGAAAGGGGAGCCGTGTCAGTCGGCCTTCCGAAGGGCGTTCAAGTGCGAGCTGTTCGCGAAAAGCTTTGCGGAGACTGCCAGCAATGCGGCCACCTCCTACATCCGCAGTCCCCAGTGCTCCCAGCTAATGGCACGCAAAAAGCGTTGGCACTTCTTCTCTTCAAAGTTCGCAAAAGGGAGCATGGCTGTACATCCAATTGATTTGAACCGATTTCCCGTTTGAAGCACGCACCAAAGCAACACAGCACTATATCGATCAAAGAAAAATCGACAATGACAAAAAGAATGGAAAAAAACTTCTTCGGCCTTTGAACCTCCCTTTCTTTCTCAGCCAAAGAGAGCTAAGCCTTCGCAAAAAAGAACAGGACAAATGGAGTGCAACTACGACGAGTATCTGTGCGACGACGGGAGCGCCTGTCTGTTGGCCACTGACATCTGCGACGGTTTCCCGCAGTGCGACGATGGCGGTGACGAATTGGACTGCTTCGACGGCAGCAACGACCTGACCGGAGGTGATGGCCGTTTGGGCTAGTCCTTTTTTGCCTCTCAATACCCGCCCCAAGAACTTCAGCTAGGCTGTGAGCCCAGTTTCTTCTCCCCAATCCTACTCTCCTTCTTCTTGCTCACTCCTATCAATCCCACTCTCTGCTCGGCGAATGCAATCCACCTCGGGGGAGCGCCAGGCGGACACTGCGTTGCGTAAGAATCATTGTCCAACGATGCCAGCAAGGAGGAGGGGAGCGGGAAGGCGGGAGTGCAGCTGGGAGGAGTGGACCTGCTTCAGTGGGCAGTGCATCCCCGCCGACTACTACTGCGACGGCTATGCGGACTGTCGAGATGCTTCTGACGAGGCCTTGTGTGCCTCTAGAGGTCATCCAGCTGCTCTCCTGTTTCTCACTCATTTCCGCTCTCTGCGGCTCACTTATGCCAGGGTTCATTCATTCTACATCCCATTGACAAGTCGAGGAACTTGAAAATATGACTGAGAACGAATGCACCCATGACATAAAGGACTCGCAAAATTTGCCCAAACAAAGTCCTACAGCCCATTTAGGCGGGGGCTGCGAGGCGAGCCAGTTTGAGTGCTCCGACGGGAGCTGCATCGACGGGTCCTGGAAATGCGACGGATTCTCCGACTGCGAATTCAACGAGGACGAGGAGGGCTGCAGTGGAGGCACCCCCGCCCTTACCACCTCCACCACCACCACCACGCCCGCCCCCAGCGCCTCCTGCAGCCTCACCGGCGGCTGTCAGTGCGGGGCCAAGCCCAACCTGGCCCTCAGCCGCATCGTCGGCGGCGTCATCTCCAACACCAACGGCTGGCCCTGGCTTCTGGAGCTCCAGAGTACGCCAGATTCTCACTGCCTCACTGAGAGGGCCAGGGTAGGTTCAGGGGGAAATTAAATTCAAGAAAGATTTCAGGGACAAATTTCAGAAACCTTTTTTTCGAAAACCCTGTATTTCCCGCTTCCTGCTGCCCAAAAAAAAACACACACTAGGAGCCAATATGAGGGGCTGCAGAGAACAACGGGCACTACTGCGGCGCCAGCCTGCTGCGTCTGGCGGACGGAGTGGAGGAGTCGGACGTGGCCCTGACAGCCCTCCACTGCATCGCCAGCCAGGACCCCAGCGGCTACCGCATCATCGCCGGCCAGTTCTCCATCTCCACCACCGAGGCCACCGAGCAGATCAGAGCCGTCACCGCCGTCCGCGCCCTGCCCTGGCTCTCCCCGCCCGCCGACGGCATCAGCAAGGGCGACTTTGCCATGCTCAAGCTGGACCAGTGGGCCTGCCTCTTGCCTTCCCTTCCTCAACTCCTATAAGAGGCTACCATGGGGAGGGGGGTGGTTTATTCGTACCACAAATACGATCAACTATAACTACACAGCTGTTAAATTTTTGTCAAAAAATATTGAGTAGCTCTGGAGTTATAGTTGATTGTATTTTGGGTACGAATAAACCACCCCCACGGTAGGAGGTGATCTTGTAGGCCGATAAAATTCGCGCCCTCCGCCAAGCCCATCTGCATCCCGCCGCCGGATCATGGCAATATGCCCGCGGGGACGAAGATGTACGTGACGGGCTGGGGCAGTCTGTCCTCCGGTGGTCGCTATCCGGATCGTCCTAGAGAGGTTGGGGGCACAGATAGGCTTAGGTCAGGGATGGTGAGCCTTAGGGGGAGTAAAGGTAGGGGATGAGGTGAGGCTGGGCTTAGGTGATGGTTCCGCTGCTGTCCAACGAGGAGTGCACCCGACACGGCGGCAACATGACGGCTGAGCTCTGCGGTGGCTATGCCTCGGGTGAGAAGGACTCCTGCCAGGTAAAGCAGTCTAAACCTCTTCATCTCAGCTAATTTCACCTACTCTGAAGGGTGACTCCGGGGGCCCGCTGACCTACGAGCACTCGGATGGCAAGTGGTACCTGGGTTAGGCTACCTCATTTTACTTCCGTTGTCTTGGAGGTATGAGGAATGTGTTTGAGGTGGAATTGTCTCCTGGGGTCGTGGCTGCGCAGCGGCGGGCAACCCGGGCTTCTACACTCGGGTTTTTTGGAGCCTGCAAGAGAATGTTTTAAAGGATTTGTTTCAAACACTAGGTTTCCACCTACGGCTCCTTCATCAAATCCATCACCTGCGAGATCTCAGCGCTCAAGGACAAGATACCTGGCTGCTGATCTCATGGCATCGACGAAGTGATACAATATATCTGACTGAAATATTTAATCCAAAATTCTTTCCAAAGGGTAAAGCAAGCGTATGGGAACAGCAAGCGTTGATGACGGTCTATGAAATAGCACCTTCATCTTTCTTTGCGAATACCCTGCTGGAGATTCACACCAGCTGAGAGGGGAACAGAAGCATCTGGCAATAAGAGACATTTTTCTCACCAAAGCGCACTCCATGGGGGCTTGAATGATTGTGGTCCATCTCTGATTCATTTCAACCATTTTTTCTTCTGGTTCACCCTTTTATTTTAAATTCACCTTCAAATTTGTCTCAAGTACATAAATATGAAAACATGAAACTAAATTGGCATCAAATTTACTTATTTCCTATTTCAGAAGCCAGCTTTTCCTAGAAATCAATATCTCAATTGAAACATAAAATCCAGCCAGTTTGAACCATTTCACAGGTCCTCATCTTCTACAATGCAACGCATTCTCCTCTGCCTGCCAGTATTCTTCATCCACCCTATCCAGTCCAAGCCCGGTCACCGCCAATCCCCCATCGACATCCCGCGACAAGCCGAGCATCCTCTCCAGTTCGGCGCCGCCTACTCCCAGCCCATCCAAGCTCACCTCCATCGAACCGAGCACGGCGGTCCATTCGCCTAAATATAACCAGCTCATTGCCAATTTGCGCCAATTGCAGTCTGCGTTGACGTGCCCGCGAAAAAAGACCTGATCGTAAGAGGCCTGGGCCTCCCTGCACAGGGCTACCATCTGCGCCAGTTCCACTTCCACTGGTCCCCGGAGGACAGTGCCGGTTCGGAGCACACTCTGCAGGGGCGCCATTTCCCTCTGGAGGTTTTGAGGCCGTCGCTTTTCTCCTTTTATGGAGGCTTCATTTCACTCCAGGCTCACTATGTGCACCTTCGCTCGGATCTCAGCTCCGTGGAGGAGGCCCTGAACTCCACCGAGTCGGATGCACTGGCAGTTATTGCCGTCCTATTTCACATCACCTCGGATGATGCCGAAAAAGGAGACCTGAGCTATCTGGAGAGCGGTCTGGTCTGTTTGCAGAGTTGGCGGCTCTTTCTTTGCACTCTTTCTAAATCACTGTCAATATCTTTTTCCTTGTAAATATTGATCGAATCATGAAAAATCATCATAAATGGCCTCTGATTCAATAGATCCTTTTTCCTTCAATAGTCCTCCCGTATTGTCTTTGCTCAAATCAGCCCTCGAATGTGGTTTTTTCGGTGAAGACAAATGCCCAGTGAGCGTCACTCTAGCAGAGGAGCTGTTGGTGGAGGGCAACTTCTACCGATACCAAGGCTCCCTTACAACACCGCCGTACACGGAGAGCGTCCTTTGGACCGTCTTCGCCGAGCCACGCCCTGTCACACGTCATCAGGCATCCTTTGTCCTACTCACAATCTCCATGCCACAAGCCTCCCGCAACTTGGCCAAAATGGCCCTCGTGTGTAAAGAAACGTATCATCGTCAACAGTGCTAACTCCAACTAGGCCAAAATTTGAACATTAGCAAGATTTTATTCCAACTACTCAGTCTATGTGTTCGTTTGGAAAGGAATACACATTTTTGTCAGTTACGGGAATTTGGTGCATGTTAAAATTTCATGTCATTTTTGCAGCTGAAGCTTCTACGCAGCTTGCACATCAACGGCAGCGCGGCGGACGGCGGAAATTGGCGCCCAATTCAGCCGTTGGAAGGGCGGAATGTCACCTATCTGCACAATTGAAGATTTGGAAAGTTAATGGCACAGTGCACAAAAATGCAGTGTCTTCAAACTCTGTTTTCTAAAGCTGATTGTAAAGAGTGTTGCTTAACTGAGGAGTAGGGCATGTTCATTTATCCCAATGCGACCCTGAAACCGAGCTACAACAGTTCTGAAGATGTGCATTTTTATACACTGTGCCTTTTTAAAAAGCCTTTTACTTGTGGTGTGTTTCTGGTTGAAATGTGGGTTAAAAGCTTCCAAGGCGAATTAGATAGATTAGCTTTTCTGGAGGGGAAAATGGCCGTATTAGCACCTCGAGTAGGCTGAAGTTATCACATTGAGTTCAACCGCTCGCATTGACCGTAGGGCTTATACAGAAATATTTGGGAGATAAAAAAGGCGGCACTTTTGAAGTGAAGTTTGGGACGAAAAGTGTAGGATAGCGAAAGAAAGTAGTCCTTATCACATGCCTTGCCATTTCACGAAGGCCGAGCAGTAAAACGGCGCAAAAATTTGGACAGCTGAGATCTCCGCATTCAGCCAAGATTGCACTGCGGCTCCAATGCTTCCCGCCATCTGCATATTTTAGCCCACATCTAGTTTCAAATTATTTAGAGATTGTTGGCAAAACCTGTCCGCGTCCTTGCCCAGTTTTGCTCGAAACTCAAAGCGTTCTGCGGTGGTCTGCGTGAACTGCAATCATTTTCGCGAGAATTTTTCAGCACCAAAGGACAAAAATAGGCAAAAATGAAGCTGAATGGGAGAAAAATAAAATTTCGAAGCAACGTAAAAGGCCAGTCTCACCTGATTGGTTTTCTGGAGCGTAAACTTGACGAAGTAGTCACCGTCCAATTCCTCCTCCTCCTCCGCTAGACTGGAGCCGAGCAGCATGAACTTCTTGCTGGGCTCGTTGTCCTGCAGAGAAATGCAAACTAGCAGACTATCCTGAGGGGACTGACAGCAAAACCTTGGCAGCGTTGTACTGGAAGAGCATGCCTAGGTCGGGGCCGGCCTTGGCCACCCGCAGCCAGAACTTCCTCCATCGCCGCCCCTCCCGCACCTCCACGAAGCCCAGCACCACCTCCGCCTCCTCTCTGCTCCCTTCTCCCGCCTCTTCTCCGGCTTCTATCTCGCCTGCAAGACCGTCGTCTTAGTTTCTTTCTATTGAGACCCTTCTACCAGGAGTGGATAGGAAGTCTCAATCCGATACTTATACGGCTGTTTTATCAATAGGCAGATAAAGACTTCTTTTCGCAACCAGTATCAGGCTAGCCATGATTTACTCTCCAAATACTCCTGAGCGCTTAGAGAGACTGAATGAAGGCCAGTAGCTAGACTGAAGCCAAAAGCACCATTTGAGCTGGCCTCGCCTAGCCGTCTGAGGTAGGTCCTGGGCGGGCGGAGATAGTCAGCCAGGTTGTGCCTGGGATGGAGTTTGGCCAGGCTGAGGTTCTGCTCCTGCGACAGCTCCACCAACTCCCGCAGCAGGCTTCCGTCCGCCACTGCAAAGCCCAGTTACTCCAGCCTCCTTGACGGCGGACTGAGAGGAGCTGGCCTTGCTGAACGATGCCTGGGTAGCAGTGGGGGCAGGTGAGGGCGAGGTGTAGCTTGGCAGGCGGCTGAGAGGTGTAGAGGAGCCAGGCCTTGCCCTTGCAGTCGTCGCAGATGCAGAGGCCGCAGACTCGGCAGTGGTGCCGACGCCAGGTGAGGCTGAAGGCGGAGGAGCAGACCTAAAACCAGGCCAGCACATCTGGACACTTTGAAGCAATGGAATGGTGCACACCTGACACATCGTCACATCCTTGTCCGGAGTCATCACCGGCGCCGTTCTAAGGCCAAGCGAGTGTGCCTGTAGGATTTGAATTTGATTTGATGAACAATTAGACAGTCTTTTTGACATTTCACGGTAAAATAGGGTCAATGGTTTTTCCGATTCGCTGGCTTTAGAGTGCCTTCCAAAAATTGCTCATTGCCAAAAATATGCTGGACGAAAAGAGACATGCCCTGTTGCGACGCCGAATGGTGCTGACGCGGTTGGGATTGTTCCGCTCCGACAAGGCTCGCTGGAAGGCGCTCATCCACTCCTGCTTCTCCACCACATTCCTGGGCCAACCCATCCATTCCCTTCCCAAACACCTTAGAAAAGTTTCTCAAAACAACCGAGCTCTAAAGATGAGGCTCCGCTCGGGTGTTTCCAGCAGAAAGTGGGACCGGTACTCCTGCAATCCAGCCCAGGGTATCAGCCAAAACTGAAGAGAACAAAAAGAGGCGAACGTCCAGGTCGGAGTGCTCGTAGTGGCGAACGCTGAGAGTGTTGTCGAGATGCAGGGTGAGGGAGACGGTGAGCTGGGCGCTGGCGAGACTGGAGCCGATGATCTTGGGCTTGCAGTAGAGGCAGCGATCGGTGAGGAGGACGAGGTAGCGCTCGTCTTCCACCTTTCGGCTAAGCTTCATCAGTGGGCCTTCTTTGACCAGGCGACGCCCTGGCTCCATCAGCTCTAGACGACTTTCCTCTGGCAGCCGCCTAAAAGGATCGTCTCATTTATGCTTTGTAGATATAAACTTAGTCAAATATCAATTTCGACAGTTCAATTCATAATATATAATTGATTTTTGATTTTTTGTTATTTTTTTTAATTTTTCGACAATTTTGAAAACTACAAGTTATGATTTGAGAAATTTAAGCAATATTCAAATGTTTTTTGAACTATTGTTCAAAAGCAGAATGAGACTGAGCAATTTTGTTGCTCACTTCATGAGGAGGCTGGTTTTCTTGGCCATATCACCGTCCGCCAGATTCCCTTCCAGATCGAACACCACCCGTTCCACCGTCTCTCTGGCAGCTCAAACCGCCCATCCTCATAAACTATCAAGCGCGATCAGAAGCAGGATGGCTCAGAACCAGTAGCAGCTGCGTGTTCATCGGACTCTTGCGGAAGATACTTGAGATAGGCGTGCAATAAGAGGGGATAGCGACAGATCTTCAATTTTATCATCATTCAATTTTTCTTTAAAAAGTAATCTAAAACCTACCTGTTGATGCACCGAATTGAGCTGATCCGGCAAACTGAGCTTGTTCAGATAGGCAGCCTTCAAAAATGTCCACATTGGCCCCTGCCCCTGACTCTAGATGTGCTTAGAAGCGCAAACCTCAAACTCCGCCAGTGCTTTGGCGAAAGCAGCGTTTCTCTGCGACTCCCCAATGAGGCATTCCACGAGCGAGTTTTTGGCCGACAGAAACTGGCCACAGCCCTTCAGATGATGTGCGTAGGTGCGGAAAATTCTGGCCAGCCCTGGCTCTTCGGGTCTCCTTCAAATCGTTTGCATGAGGCCTTGAGGGAGAAGCTGAGGAAGGGAACCATTTGTCCTTCACGGAGCGAAACTCCTTCTCCAGCTGCTCATGCACAGGGCGAATGCTGAGCAGAAGTTTCTGCATTGAGTTGACGGTGCCCAGGAGCTCGGCAGAGGCGTTGATGCCGCCTTTCTCCACTGCCAGTGCGTTTACCTCGCGCACATATTTTGGGAATGTCTGCAAGCAGAGATGGGTGTCATGTCTCTCTCAAAAATCTGTAAAAAAAAATTTAATATGTTTGACAAAATATTATGCCAAATATCGCTGATAATTTTTGTTTTTATGCTAAAAATAAAAACTCGTGAAAAATTATCACAAGCTTAGTAGCTTGCTCCAATAAGAACGCCAAATGAGCGCCCAACCTCGGCAATATGGGTGATTTTGACGAGGAATATTTCCTCGTTGGACTGGAACTCTTTGACGACCTCGTAGAGCTTGTCAGCTCTGCTCAGCTTTTTGGTCGGTCCATTCGACTGCTCCTCCACCGCCTCCTCGCCCCATGAGACACCGCTCAGCGTGCTGCTTCCAATCCCACTGCACACAGGTCCACCTATCCTACTGCTCCGCTGAGTAAAGGATGGGAGAACCTGCTAAAGCCGGAGTCAGTGCGGAGCATGGCCTCATCCTCGGTGGAGGTGGTGGAGTCGGAGTTGTGCCTGGCCTTCCCACGTGCCCGTCCTCCATTGGCGTCCGGCGCTCGCAGTCGCCCCACATCTTCAATCACCTACTTTTCTCTTTCCGTTTACTCACTATCAGCGTTTTACTCAAGGCTGAGGTGATTGAGAGAATATACAGAATAATTTTTTAAAAACCTTATCGATCAAGGTTTATCAACTAAGGTTTATCTCCAAAAGAACCAAATCCTTCATCTGTAAAGCTAGTCTCTACACCGGCCATTCTAAAGAACCGAAAGTCAATCGGTTCAAAACCTTGGGGTATGTCGGACATGGCAGCAGAGTGTAAGGCGGGCGGCCTGGTCTGAGCATTGATGCGGCACTGGGCCTTCACGGCAGCCTCCTGGCCGAGGCGGACTTGGAGCTGGCGACTTTTCTGGAACACGCCCTCCAAGCTCGGGTCTGATGCCAGCGCTGCCAAGGCCGCAGAATACACGGATCTACTCTCTGCCTCCTTCTCCTCCTCACTCCTTGCGGCACCTCAGAGAGTAGGTCAGGGAGTAGAAAGATTATTGGGGAGGAAGAGGTGTTTTTACAGGGGAATCCGGTGTCTGTGTCCACGCAAGGATGGCTGGGGGTCGGGGTGACGTCTGGGTCTGGCGCTGAGCTGGGTCCGGCGGTGGCTGGCACTTCTGCAAGCTTTCAGATGGTAAACTGGTGCTTTTGCTCATGAAAGCTTCTCCTAAGCTTTTCCCAGCTTCTTCTAAGCTTTTCCCAGCTTCTTCTAAGCTTTACAGAAAATTGATTTATTTTGTTATTGATGGTCAATTTAGTGCGTTTTTAATGAACTAAGGTGAAACAAGGAATATGGACCGGTGAGGAGAATCTCGAGCTTGCGCTGAAAGGCAGGCGGTAGACATGAAGGGTGCGGATCGACAGGTGGCGTTAGCGACTCCCCGATGGCTTCAAGCTCAGCCTCCACATCGCTTGCTGGCATCACCCAATCGGGGTCCAGCAGATTCTGACTGCAATGCAATCCTAAGCTTGCAAAAATGCAGATTAAAATAGGCAAAATCCATAAAAATTTTGATGCCTCAAAAAATTTGATTTTTACGAAAACCGTCTCAAAACATATTCTACATTAAAACTTACCAGCAAACCACATAATTTTTGTTATTTAAAAACTTTCCTCCTCTTCGAGTGAGAAAAAAAGAGAATGGACAAACACTTTATGGAGCTGGGAGACGGTGGGCCTAGGCGGTTTGGGCGGCGGCTGGGGAGGGGCTGACTGAGGGGAGGCTGGAGATAGGCGGGCTTTAGGCCCACTGGCCACAGGAGCGCCGAGATTGGTCGGCTTGGGCGCCAGCTGAAAGAAAACCGCATTCCGCTCTTGTTTACCCAACTTTGCCAGGCCCTTTCTGGCCTCCCAGAAATGGCACCAATCTCGGCGATTTGCAAGCTTGCCAAAAATAGCCTAGGCCTAGTACGAAGAATGGTTGGTTGGAATATGTTCGGAAATTCAGATTGATGAGCATTTATTGCAAATCATAGTTACTGCAGATGAATTACCCATGCACTAACAAATATTTTAACTACAACAATTTTGAATGAAATTAAAAAGGAATGAAATAACTTATGTAAGTGAAGCCTCAAGTGCCTAGTCTCGAGTTGTTTGTGAAAAGTTGTTTACAGGCGGCTTGTGCCTCGCCGCGTTAGGACTTGGAGTAGAGCTGGGCTGTGGGCTTTGGAAGAGTGCCAGCTTCTCTGCCACCGACAAACCACTCGCATCCCTTCAAACACCCTTGCCATTCAAGAAGCTCCTCAATGTGATTTCATTTCATAAAAGAATCACCTCTCTGGCTCACCCATGCTCCCTTATCTACCGCGTAGATTCATGCCGCTGCGTGAAGAGTAAAGAAGTTTTTGGCTGTTCTCAAAAACAAATACCAAAATTTTGTTCACCAAATGGTTGCACAGAAATACGCGAAAGGCAAAGGGAAGTGGAAGGCCGTAAACCGCCTGGAAAACTAGTCGCCCAAGACGTTGCCTCAATGACTCACTTCTCCACTCTCTTCCCCCCCCCCCCAACTCACGCACAGAAAAACGCGCCTACACACGGGAGTGGTCCATATGTCAAACGCCTTCAGAATATAAACTATCATTTACTCTCAAGTTTAAAAGTTTTCCAAAATATATCTGCGACAGAACTTTCCTAACTTCTGATAGATAGGTTCCATCGTGAATCACGCACTTGCAATACCCTCCGGACGAGGATGCAAAAAGGGGCCCTGGAATGCGAGGGGGGCTTTGATGTCACATAACCGTTTTGCCCCCCTCTGGAACGGTGGGGAGGCTGGTTGGATGGGTCTGCGCATTGAATTCATTGCCCCTTCCCAGCTGACGCAGGGGCAGGAATAAAATGGAAGCCCCCAATGCGACTGCACATGGTTAGTGGAAAGGCAGGGAGAGAGCTGCCCGACTACCGATGGGGCTGGCGCCACCGTACTGCCCAATTCCCTGCACCCACCTGCACTTCTCTGCCCTTCATACTGCGCAGTTAGTTGCTAGCCTTTGCAACGAAGTGTAAAATTGATGAACAGCTATGGATGAAGACAGACAACTGCAAAGCTTTCAGTGGAGCATTGCGGGTAATGTGCTGTCTTTTTCATGCGAACAACATGGAGTCAAAAAAACTTATTTTTATTAACAACTTAAAAGCCACTAAAATTGGCATTGCAAAGCAATTTTTCTGAGCTAAGCTGAACACACAACTATTGCTCACAAAAACCTTTTACGGTGCAAATTCGGCTTTTCCCTGGCAAGTATTTTAATAGTTCTGGTCTTACTGATGAATCAATAACCGGTTTGTCGAATGGACTGAAGAGCAGCAGTTGTCCCTAATATTTAGCATTATCTTTCAGTGCGCGCTGGTAGCAGTGAAAAATCCGAAACGGGCAAGACCTTCCTTGATCTACGACTCAACTGCTCCAGCGGTTCTTCTGCTCACTCCCCACCCAATCCCAGGCTCAGTATGCATGCTACCCAGGCAGTGAAAGTGTGCGCTTGAGTTTGCCGCAATTCTACGACCTCCTCCACAAACTCCATGAAGCTCGCGCTGCTCTGCGAAAGCCATCCTGATACCGCTTTTATCCATTCTCGCACCTCCAATAAACATTCCGCAGTTCAACTTCACATCTTTCCGCAAAAGCCACAATTCAGATTGTCCTTTTCAATCGTTTCTTCTTTCTTCTTTCCCTTCAAATTGATCCTTTGGCAGTAGCAAACCTCTATAAGTGAAAAGCTGTCCATCGAATGGCTTGGAGCCAGCGCATAGGCACCTACAGGGCCTACCAGAAGCAGTTCTCGGAACTAATGGAGCGATGGCCGCGGAGCGAGCTGAAAGGAGGGGATCGGGACCTCCGTAGCGGTTGCCTTCCGCTCTCCTTTTCCCAGAGACCCTCCAGGACAGCCCCAATTGTAATCGGCAGCGGTGGTGGAGGAGATGGAGGAGCGCTTTGCCTCCCAGGCCCCCACGGCCCCGCTCAAGCTGGCCCAGCTGGACTCTGACCTAGCTGCCATGCGACGTCTGCTGGCTGATGAAAGTCGGAAGCGCTATGCTCATCACAGAGAGTTTGTCCCCTCATTTTCCTCGGCTTGATTAGCAAACTTTCTTCATCGATTCTTTATCAAAATATTTGTATACTCATAAAGTAGATTAACCATCATATTAATTTTTCTAACCTACAAAATTCTTATCGTTTATTTCACTGGTCCTCATTTGACATTGACAGTGAAAGGTAAAGCTTCATGGTTCCAGATGGGGCGCAACTGGACTGTCACTGGAGACGCTGCAAGCGGCCAACTCTGACCAGGGCCGAGCTTTGGTGGAGAAGGCCAAATCGCTCCGAGGATTCTTGTCTCTCTACATCTCTTCTTTCTTCCAACCCTCAGACACCAAACTTCTCCCGCCCAAAGACCCTGAATCCAGCAAGTAGCAGTAGTCTGCATTTTTACTCTCCACTGTGTTAATGAACTGAACCTGCCAATGCTTCAAAACGACAATAGAAAAGAAGCACACAACAAAAAGGAGGAAGGCATAGAATTGGCCCAGCAGTTGGCGAAGAGGCCGTTCGATCAATTAGCGTCAGGTGGCTCCCTTTCCCCTCCAGGGCTTTTACGATGTTGCCAACAACTCTGGCCGTCCATTCTCTCTCTCTCCTCCCTCCCTCTTTCGAAGAGGGCTGCCGGAAGGAGGGGAGAAGCTAGCTCAGAGGAATGGAATCGGGGAAGGAGCGGCGGAGATCAGGCATCGATTGGCCCGCCGCCTGTGTAAGCGTCCGAGCCTTTCTTCCGTCCCCTCTTCCTTCTCCTCCCCCCTCATTCCCCAGCCCAGCCCCCCTCCAAAGCCGCAATCCACCCTACCCCCTTCGAGAGAGCAGCAGATGCACACACACTCCCCAATTCAAATCCATAGCACCAGCTAGGCCCAATCCCTCCTCCACTCTCTCCACTCCCCCTTTCTGCGCCTCCTTTCACGCCTTTCTCTCATTTTATTCTATTCCAAGCGGGCTGCCCTTATGCCCGGAGCCTCGTTTCAGCAGCACTGGCCCAGCATGCACCGCAAGAACATCCGAGCACTCAGCCTCATCATCTGCACTTTCACCTATCTCCTCGTTGCTCCTACTATTTATATTCAATTGCTTAACGGAGAAGGGATATGGGAGACGGATTTCAGATGGGTGCAGCCGTATTCGATGCCCTAGAATCAGGTGAACATTAGCAGTGAAGCGAGGTTAGGAATAGGATGAGGGCTGATTTGCAGAGGTGGACATGAAACGGCGAGCTGAGCTGCAGAAGCTGGAGACCCGGATGAAAGACAAATATTCCATCACTGAGGATGACTACAAACTGCTGGAAACTGCTGTCATCAAGGTGTCAAACTGCTGTCTTCTCGATAGACCGAGAGACCGGAAGCATCTCTTTTGTTTAGGGCATTCCGCATGAGGCTGGGCTGCAGTGGCGCTTCGCGGGCGCCTTCTACTTTGCTACTCTCGTCATCACCACGGTACACTTTTCACCCTTCTCATCTTCCTAGAAGGGCAATAGGGAAAAATTTAAGCTAATGACAAATTGTTTTCACACGAATTAGAACACTGGCTTATATTTACGACCCATTTAACATTTTGTACATCATAAGAAAGTTTGCTTGACTAATTTTCTGAGAAGGAAATAATATGAATATTATTATATAGTGGGTTATACTAACCCAAAAAGTATCTCTTATCTATATTTTACCTGCGATTGAAGTAGGGAAAATTTTTTTATTTAGCTTAATTTGAATTCTACTTGCGACTGAAGTGGATGAAATTTTTTCTTAGCAAAAAAATAAGTTTTATATCTTAGATTGTGAACCTTGTGCACTGTAAAACTATCGTCAGTCCAATGTAAAACTGGATTTATTAATGATAAGAGAGCACCTGGCCAAAATACTAATATGATCTGAAATCTTTTTAACTGACTCTGCTACCTATCTCCATTGCAATTAATTGCAATTGACTACAAAAAATATGCCTCAGTTTAATTTCACCTACATATGATAGTTTTCAAAAAATAGACAAAAATGTGGACTTAAAATTAAAAAAAAAATTATATTTCAACTAATGTGTAAAGTCTGCAAAATTTGGGAGCCCAAAAAATTTTGACCAAATAAATTGTCATTAAAGTAAGGTGCTCTCTTATCATTAATTAATCCAGTTTTACATTGGACTGACGATAGTTTTACAGTGCACAAAGTTCACAATCTAAGATATAAAACTTATTTTTTTGCTAAGAAAAAATTTCATCCACTTCAGTTGCAAGTAGAATTCAAATTAAGCTAAATAAAAAAATTTCCCCTACTTCAATCGCAGGTAAAATATAGATAAGAGATACTTTTTGGGTTAGTATAACCCACTAAATAATAATTTCATCCACTTCATACAGGGGCAAGGCCCCTATGCATGGAGACGAAGATGGGGTTTGTGATCAGCTGCTTGTTCACCACGGCCTGGTGGAAGCCCATGAAAAACATACCATAATCTACATCCCAAATTACCTATATGATGCTAATTGTAGGGTCAAAAACCCTTTAATATGCCTCCAGATGAAGTTGATGATGGGCTGCTTGTTCACCACGGCCTAGTGCAAGCCCATGGAGACCAGCTAGAAGCAAAGGGCTGCCAGGATCATAATCTACGTCCAAAATTACCTATATGATGCTATTTGTAGGCACAAAAACCCTTTAGAATGCCTCAAGACGAAGTTGGTGATGACCTGCTTGTTCACCACGGCCTGGTGGAAGCCCATGAAGACCAGATAGAAGTAAACTGGTGCCACAATCGTATTCTACGCGCAAAGTTACGTATATGGTGCTGTTTTTTTAGACCAAAAACTATTTACAATGCCTCAAGATGAAGTTGATGATGACCTGCTTGTTCACCACGGCCTGGTGGAAGACCACGCAGACCAGGTAGAAGCAAACGGGTGCCACCATCGTAATCTACGTTCAAAATTACCTATGTGGCGATGTTATTATGGCGAAAAACCCTGTAAAAAGCATAAATATAGAGTTGGAATTGAAAAACATGCAAAAAAAACCCCAAAAAACTGAATTTTTACCCAAAAAGTTGATGTTTCGACCTAAAAAACGCGGAAAATGCCCAAAATAGAGGTGCCTTGATACTTTTTTGGCCCGATTTACCCTAGAACCGTTGAGATCTCCGCCCCAGAAGCAGCCAAAGTGTCTGCAACACTGCGGACGGATGGTCGGACAGTCGGACGGTCAGTGTGCGCCCGGACACCGGACATTTTTTTTAAAAAGTTTTTTGGAAATAACTTTTTTAATAAGGCTCTAAAAAATTTTTGTCTAAAGAGGACCCCCCACAATTCGACCACGGCGCGTCGATTGAGCTACAGCCTGCCAAACTTTGGGAAAGCTGCAATTGGTTGTGTTGCTCGATAAGAGGGGCTTGGCGCTACCGCTCCGCTAACGCTCCGCTCGCGCAAGCCCAATTCCTAGGTTGGCTACGGCCACTCCACACCAGCCACCACGGCCGGCAAGGCCTTCTGCATCTTCTACGCCCTGGCTGGCATCCCACTGGGACTTGTCATGTTCCAGGTGGCTACTTCTTCTTCTTCTCCTTGATTTTTGATTCTTCTTCTACCTCCTTGATTCCTGATCCGAATGTTTGAGAGCATCGGCGAGCGGCTGAATGCATTGATCTCAGCCGTGCTGACATGGCTGAAGCGAGAGTTGGGGATCGAGAGAGAGCTGCAGCCCAGCCATCTCATCCTTGTCTCCTTCGCTGTCGGCTCCTTTGTCATCTGCTTCGGCACCTACGTCTTTCATAGGTCACCTTGCATCCCTTCTTCTTCTTAGTCCAAACATGACCGCATTCCTTGAACTGGCGCTGTTTTATGTCCCAAAATTTAATTATGTCCCAAAATACGCCAGACTTTTTGTGCGCAACGCGGAAATATCAGTTTTGGTTGTTTTTATGCAGTCAGTGGGAATAAGAATTTCAATAAATTTCAATTTCAATAATGCTCATCAGATTTCCAGTACATATTTCCAGGTGGGAAGGCTGGTCCCTGTTCGACGCCTACTACTATTGCATGATCACCCTAACCACTGTCGGTACTTACTTCTTCTTTCACCCTTCTTCGACTTGTCGAAATTCTCCCAATTGATTGTCGGTTTCGGGGATTACGTAGCTCTACAGAAGGAGGAAAAGCTCAACAACGACCCTGCTTACGTATTACCATATCATCCAGTAGTTAACCTTCAAAGCTGGGACAGCATTCAGGTGATCTTCACGCTGATTTTCATCCTGTTCGGACTCGCCGTGTTCTCTGCTTCCGTCAACCTTTTCGTGCTTCGGTTGCTTTTTATAGGACAAGGGTGGGGAAGGTAGAAAGAAATAGTGGACTACAGGTTCATGGCAACAGGGATGGAGACGGAGCCATCGGAGACGGAGTCTCAGAAGCGCATCTGTTTGGAGAACCTCTCTAATGACTCTCCAATTACGCCCAGCCCGCCACGCGGATCATTCCTCCACTACAAGAACCCCGCCATCCGCGCACAGCAACGGTACCTTTTCTGGGATAAGGGGCAGGAGGGTGCATTGGAGGAGTGAACATCAGCAACGTTTATAGAATCATGGATGTCGTCTAAAAGCACCAAAAAACCATTACATCACAACGGGACTGCTGATTGAAGTTTCTTAAATAAGACTGAATTCTTCCATAAATTCAAACTCCTTTCAGTCTTGCTTTAGTGTGAGTGCTAAGTTGCATAGCTGGCCTAAAATAGGGCAATCCGAATCCATTTGCCCAAGTTGTGGCCCAATTGAAAGGAAAAGCGGTGGCTGGGCGGAGGTGCTGGGAGAACGGAACGTAAGTCGCGGTTTCTGCGGCGCCGGGTGCCGACTGCGCAGTGCTCAGGGCGGAGGACGGGTGCTGGCCCGTCCTTCGGGGATGCTGGAGTACACGGTGCGACGGGCGCCGTCCAGGATTGCCCACCTCCTACCTACCACCGCCCTCAACCATTCTGACTCTTTCATCCTCCATCGGCTTCGGCGCACCTCGCTTTGAGGAAGAGACGGACTGAGCCCGTTCTTCAAGATTCATGGGAGGGACAGTTTGTGATTGTGATGGAGTGAATGGACTTTTCTGAGCCTGTTTCATTGGTAGAAAAATCTTTGGTGATATTGTTGCCTCCAGATTTAAAAGGAGATTTGTCTGTTTTAAAAAATGTTGATGTTTATGAATTCCCGAAAAGCTGGCCGAATGTTTTCACGTCTCCTATCATTTTCATAAATCATCGTTTTCTCAGCTGTCAGTACGAAAACTTTGCAACATAATTTACAGCAATTGAAATTAATGTTCAAAGATGAGTTCATTTTTACCTTGCTAAACGCCCGTCAAAAATTACTTGGGTAAAAATGATCGTAAATCGTGAGATAAATTCTTGTCAGAAATCGAGATTTTGATTTATACTTATCGATAAATTTCTTAGACAATATTTTCGAAAACCTAAAGTCGCTGGTCGCAAACAAAGATCGACAAGGTGCATGTTACAAAAGTATAAATTTCTTGGACAAAATTTTCAAATGTTACACTAATGTAGAAAAATGTTTCAGTAAAAGGTTTCGGACAGTACATCATTTTTCCGAAAATATTTTACAATAGTTTCACTGTTGATCTTTGGATTGATATACTCCTGTAGCTCTCAATCCTCTGCGATTAAATTCCCCTTTCCTCTCCAGATAACGCCTTCTCTAGGCTAGGGTATGTGAACTGAACCCTGGGCAGGCAATGTGTACACCGGGAGGTGTGTACACAAATAAGCTCTATTTAGGTGTACCACAAGTCCCACGCACAGAACCCGTCAGAAATCCTCCTTCAGTAGAATTTGCCTAGCATGGGCGACCATCAAGAATGCCCGGTTAAAATTAGTTTGACGCTCAATAGCTACTCCCTTAACAAAACCCCTGGTTTCAAGATTTGTCGCGAGAAGGCGTTGGAGCTGAAACGACTGAAGTGCAAGCACGAACTGTGTCTGGCCTGTGCCAGGTCCCAGGCGGCCCGTGGAACTGCCATCGCATGCCCCTTCTGCCGAACTCCAACTCAGCTTCAGGTCAGTATATCTAGCCCTTTTTTTCTGTGCCTGCAAAATGGGCAACATTTCCAAAACTAAACCACGCTTAGAACATGTGGAACTTAAAATTCAGCCGAAAAAAGAAAAAGCCTTCGAAAATATTGGACTTGTCAAGACAAAATCAAATCAAATCAAATCAAAAGGTTTTAGGCTGGCGGCTGTGAGGGTCTGGAGAGTCGCTACTACTACCGCTTGCATTGCCAGGCTGACGACTGCGGCAACCTCAAGTCAGCTGACCGAATCAGGTGCCTGTCTTTCAATCAGTGCACGGCTGTGAGTGCTTCCAGTGAACAATTGGCACTCTAGCTTCTAGTACTATGATTTTAAAAAATTGCCAATATTTTGGGGTTTTGAGTGAGAGAATGCAGCCCTATGAAACCATTCGTGGATCAGGTGGTGCGAAGACTGCAAAAAGTGCATCTGCCTCCTCTGCATGAACCAGGACTTCCATCTGGATCTCCAGCACACCACGTATCCGTTTCATCAACTACACGCCGTCAGAGCAGCTGCCGCGCGTCTCTCCGTTCGCATACCCTCTCACGCTTCTTCAGCTATGCCATGTACCTCTTAGTTCTTTTCAGGAGTCCAACAGAGACAGCGTGGTGGATGAGCTGTGCGAGCGAATGAAAGAATGCCTCCAGCAATCTCACATAGTTACAACTTACAACTTTATTTTGTTTCCATTAGTTTATAATTCAAGTTCAATTATAAAATGTCGATTATTGTTTTGTATGATTCCAATCGCATTTGTGATTCGGTTAATTGGTCAGGCTGAAGCTAGGGCAGCTTTGCTGCGGGCGTTCAACTTGAGCGCTAACGAGCTAGGCGACGTCAGCGCCAATTCCATCAGCGGAGAAGCGGCCATCAATCTCGCTCACGATGTTAGCCCAATTTAATAATTATATAATTTCAAAAAAAATTCTATAATTTTCTATTTTCTTTTTTATAATTTTCTATTTTACTTGAAAACGATGACCGTTTTTTAGAAAAAAATAAGAGAAAGAAAATAAGAGAAAGATTCGTTTTTTAGAAAAAATAAGCAAAGGCAATTCTAGTTGTTTTAGCTGGTGGGCGGTGATGCGCTGATGCACCTGCGGAAACTCCTCAACAGGACCAGTTTTCACGAAGCGAAGCTACCCGCCTCTTCTCAGCCTGTAGTCAAATCAAATGTGCCTCAGGCGGAGAAGATGGGCGCCGTTTGCTCAGCCACCAACACCAACGTCCAAACTGAAGCACGTCGTTTTCACGGTTCTTTTGACCTTTCTCGGCCACTGAAGCCTTTTTAGACATGAAACTGGCAGGCAAACTGGCAGTCCTTGGAGTGACCTCCAGTGCCTGGAAGGCTGCGCATGCTGAGATCTGGACCCCTGCTGAAAGCCAGGACTCTGCACTGGTGCGCATGCCCGACCGGCGCCAACTGCACGCCGCCATCCCGCTCAACGGCAAGATCCTCGTCTGCGGCGGCTATGACTTGGATCAATTCAATGACACCTGCTACTTGTGGCAGACGGACGGCATCAGCTTTGAGGCGCCCAGCCTGGGTCGCCCGCTCATCGATGCTGGCATTGCGGCCGTCCGAGGCAGGGCTTTCCTCATCGGCGGCTTCTTCCTGGAGAAGAGTGGCGACAATTCCACAGTTACTCGGCCAAACTCCGCCATTTTCTTTCTCAACGCCAGAGGAGAATGGGAATGGAATGAACAGTATCTCGGCAGCCACAGTTACCGCAACCTAGCCGCCGTCCTCAACAACGACATCTACATCTATGCCAGCTGCTCAGGGGCAGGCCTTCTGAAAAAGAAATCTGAAAGTCTTCCACGTTTCGACGACAGAAAGCTAAAAGGCTTGCCAGCCAAAGCCGTCGCGATGACAGTCTTCAAAGACAGTCTCTACCTGGCGGACGATGGCGGCCTGCATCGCCTGGATATGCGAGAGGGTAAATGTGAGCCGGTGGGCGCCTTCAACGTCTCCAGAGAGCGCCTGGGCGGCCTGGTGGAGATGGGCGGCCGATTGTGGGCCGTGGGCGGCGGCATCTTGGACGACGGGCCGCGGAGCCTGGAGTACCTGGAGGAGCGCATGCATCGATGCATTCTTCACCCAAAGCTTCTCCAGCTGCCCTGTCTCGACGGATCGGCTGTGGTCGCGCTCTGATCTTTTACTTTTCTCATCTTCTGGCTGTGGCATTGCTCTGATGATGTGTCATCTCTCATAAAAGCTGATGTGGCATTTTGCTTGGATTTTTTTTATTTCAAAGCTTTCATTGTTGAATATATTATTACATAGTAATGCGTAAAAAGAATCGTCTAACCAAGAACAGGAATATCCGCACTATGCATAGGATGGACGTGCAGCAAACTTAGACGAATGCTGATGGATCTATCTGTATCAATATAGAAAATTTTGCCCGTTTTTTGAATAAGTTTGGCCAGCCTCGCATGCAATCGCAGTAATAAGAATTTCTCAGTCGCAATTTTTAACGCAGAAGTTTGCACGTTTTGATTTCCTTTTCTGGTTATGCTGCTTAAAATAATCATTTAGCCTCATTACTGTCATAAGCTGAGCGCTAAAATTTCAATCCTGCACTGAATGAAATAAATGCCTTCAGGCCTAAGACTAAGCCTAAGGCTAAGGGGAAACCGGAGGAGGGAAAAACATTAGAATCGCCCGCAGTTTCCCAGCCCCTCAATGAGTGAAATATACTGTATGCATGTGCCGTTCAAAATGAAATGCAACTAATCTCTTTTTGTCTAACCAAATTCGCAAAGCATGAAGATTGAATGCAATAATAATATGCCTAGAGCTTGGGCAGTGTGTTTTCAGTTGGCGGCATCCGAGAGACCCGCTGCCAAGAAATCCATATGCGCCATGTATTCCTGCACATCACCACCAGTGAGAAATACAAAAAATAAAAACTCAAATACATCCAATTCTTCCAACGATCGAATTCAGTTCGTCTGGACAAGAAATGGCAACCTTTCCGATGAGCAGAACTGTGAGGCTGGTCAGCCCAGCGAAGGCCAGTCGAACCGGCAGGCAGTCGGGGATGACATTCTTCACCAGAGCCCAGAGCAGTATGGAGCCGAAGTTGACCATCGTCGCCCCATAAACCGCATACATCGTTCGCGTCCACTTCTGCACCTGCCAACCCCTCCATTCCCTCCCTCCACCTCTCTCCCTCCACCTATCGCCCTCCACTTCTACCCCTCCACAAGTCCAGCCAAGTATTACCTTGGTCATATGCTTCCTCTGGTAGAGCCAAAGACCCAGGCCGATGTTGGCGTTGATGATGGCGGCGTTGGCCAGGGCAAACTCGTAGCTGGGCACCGCTTGTCGAAGGAGCTCCGGATTGAGGATGTGAGCGCCTAGGAGGCTGTGACTCAGGGCTCCGCCCAGCGGCACGTAGTGGCCGAATAGGGACTGCCGCGAGAGGGCTGGGAAAAGGCTGCGAAGACTCCACTGCTCCATCCTAGGGGGTGGGGTTGGCCAATGGAAGCTTCGTGGGTGGGGACTGCCTCTTGGAGAAAGCTGGAGGTTGCTGCTTCTGCTTGGGCAGTCCTGAATCAGGGCCAAGGCCCCCGCAATGCGCGCGCTAGCCTTGCCTACCGCAAAAGGGCATTGCATCTCAGACTCAAAAATAGTTTCAACTGGTGCCTGAGGAAGGAAGAGGTGATGGCGCTGTGGTTGGACAAGTACAGGCCGCAAAAGCTGTCCCATCTGACCTATCATCGACAGCAAGCAGAGACTCTGGCCAAGCTGGTTAGAGAGGGTTTTGAGCTGGAATGGTGGTTGATGAAAGAAGGAGGCTGGAAGGTGGAGAGCGGAGACTTCCCGCACTTGCTGGTGTCCGGACCGCCAGGCAGTGGGAAGAAGACCCGCGTCTCTTGCATCCTGCGCGAGCTCTACGGGCCGGGTTGGAGCCTCTTGTTTTAAGAAGCAATGTACGAGAGGAGCAAGGGTTGTTGCATCCGATTTTTTAGAACTCGTTTTTTCGATCGGTTTTTGAAAATACATAACATTTTAAGATATTTCACCAAGTGGAACCTGATATTGATCTGCATATGGCTCGCAATGAGCTTGAACAATTTTGCTGGTCAGCCTTGTATGCAACACAATGATGTGTCAGGTTTGAGCACAATTTATGAATCTGAGCTCAAGCAAACTATGGACTTATGGGTATCAAATTGAAGCTAAAAGCCTTCCAAAAACGATGGTGATCCTTGATTTGAGAAATCGGTTAATCAAAATCTGAAAATTTGAAAAAGATGCGGAAAACCTAAATTTTGTCCAATTTTGGGCAATCAAAAAAAACTTTTTACTCAAAATTTTCGTTCAAAGTGTACATAAACGGTGCCCATAGGCGTTTTTCCCATAAAATTCTGGTCCAGATGGCAGTGTTAGAATATGAAAAATGGGGTGAGCAAACTGGAGAATTTTCAGTTTTATGGTAGCCACTCAGGATTTGGGCCTATGCTATAACATAGGAGAAAAATTAGGTAAAAAATTTTGGTCTCCAAAATAGGCTTTTCTGCCATAAATTATTTCTTTGGGCCCATCTGCTGTTCTCTATGCAATAAAAATTGCCAAAAAAGATATTTACATCAAAATTTTAAATAATTTTATATACCAATACTATCTGGAATATATAGTCTGAAGATATGCAAAAATTTCACTTTTTCAGAGAAAAAAACTGCATAGAGAGCAGCAGATGGGCCCAAAGAAATTGGGCTGGCGCGAGCGAGCGTTAGCGAAGTGTCAGCGCCCAGCCCCTCTTTTCGACCCAGGTGTATGTTTTGAGGGTCATTGCTAGATCTTAAATTTGATAAGGCGGCTGCTCGTCACAGAAGACTCCAATCGCTCTAATTCTTTCACCATTGGAAAGAGCAGCATCGAATTGACTATAGTTTATCTTTTGAGTTTTGCATAAAACGTTTGATTTTAGGGTGAAAAACGCAAAAAACCATATGTCCGAACTCCTTCTCCTTCTTCTTCTTCTTCTTCTTCTTCTCCTTCTTCTTCTCCGCATCTATTCAATGGACGATAGTAGGTATTCATTTCTCCCCCCCCACCCGCTCTCTCCGGCTCCCTTGGCCTCATATATTTCTTTACTTTAATCATAGCTCTTTAGTCACACCAAGGAGCCATATGCACCAGTGGTGTAGTGGTATAAGCGATTGAACAGCTAATTGAAACTGGTAGGTTCGAACCCAGCTTAGTCATTCTTTTTGAATTTTGTGTATTTAAAGCTGAGAAAATAAATGGTGCAATCGGTAGGCCAAAAATCGCCCTACGTATGAATCAAGAAAATTACTCAAAAATTTCTTAGTTTCCCAATAATTTTAATTTTTGAAACTTTTCATTTTGATTTATTTTTTTATTTTTTATTTGTGGTTTATTTATCTAATTTATTTATTGATCTCTAAAATTTGTATTAATTCATTTTATACTATATTAAAAGTGGAAGAAATATCTGGTACCATTGGCAGGCCAAATGTAGTTCTCTTTTCTCCAAAAGTTGCAATTGCCTTGAGTAAAAAGTCAAGGAAATACAATTTCTACTACTGGAATCTGCTGCGTCATTTGCATCTTGGTTTTGGCGCGCATGGAAAGAGACATTGAACTGCGCGCCAAAAACAAAATGCAACTGTCATAGCAGCAGATTCCAGTAGTAGAAATTGTATTTCCTTGACTTTTTACTCAAGGCAATTGCAACTTTTGGAGAAAAGAGAACTACATTTGGCCTGCCAATGGTACCAGATATAATTTATGGCAGAAAAGCCTATTTTGGAAACCAAAATTTTTTACCTAATTTTTCTCCTATGTTATAGCATAGGCCCAAATCCTGAGTGGCTACCATAAAACTGAAAATTCTCCAGTTTGCTCACCCCATTTTTCATATTCTAACACTGCCATCTGGACCAGAATTTTATGGGAAAAACGCCTATGGGCACCGTTTATGTACACTTTGAACAAAAATTTTGAGTAAAAAGTTTTTTTTGATTGCCCAAAATTGGACAAAATTTAGGTTTTCCGCATCTTTTTCAAATTTTCAGCTTTTGATTAACCAATTTCTCAAATCAAGGATCACCATCGTTTTTGGTAGGCTTTTAGCTTCAATTTGATACCCATAAGTCCATAGTTTGCTTGAGCTCAGATTCATAAATTGTGCTCAAACCTGACACATCATTGTGTTGCATACAAGGCTGACCAGCAAAACTGTTCAAGCTCATTGCGAGCCATATGCTGATCAATATCAGGTTCCACTTGGTGAAATATCTTAAAATGTTATGTATTTTCAAAAACCGATCGAAAAAATTGGTTCTAAAAAATCGGATGCAACCCCTTTCCAATGACCTTGCTTCTCTCAGAAAATGCTTCTTAACCCCTTTTGGCTCATTGGATTTTTTTTGCCTCCGAAAACTTTGTTTTCGTCAAAAATAATGATTTATAATTTGAGTTTCCATAAAGACAAGGAAAAATTCGACAAATTATTTTAAAAACTAGAATTATGGTGAAAATTTGGATTTCTCTGAAAGCTTCCTTTTTGCAGGGGTCCAGAAGGTGAAGATGGAGCACAAGGCCTTCCAGACGCCGGGTAACAAGAACCTGGAGATTGCCACCCTCGCCAGCAACTACCACATCGAAATGAATCCTTCGTTATTCCCTCCATCTCCTCTCTCAAACCATCCCAAAACTTTGGCAGCTTTGAGGGACGTCGGACGAAAAGATCGACTGGTAGTCCAGGAGGTCATCAAAGGCATGGCCCAGACAGCTCAGCTTGAGCCCAATGCCCAGCGCCGGTTCAAAGGTTCCACCTCAGCCACAAACCTCGACGGTTGTTTGAATGATGAAATGCTTGAGTGGTGGTGCTGCGAGAGGTGGACTCGCTGTCCCGCGAGGCTCAGGCGGGGCTGCGGCGGACGATGGAGAAGTACGTGGGCACCTGTCGGCTCATCCTCCTCGCCAACTCTACAGGACGAGTTATTGCACCGCTGCGCAGTCGCTGTTTTCACCTTCGCGTCCCGGCGCCCAGCAAAGAGCAGGTTTGAGCCTTTTTACCTCCTGTTTTGCAATCTTGCACAATAATCCTGTCTTTCCCTAATCTTGAGCAGTGACTTGTGTGGATTGGAATTGGGAGATGGCGAAATGGGGAGTTGCAATCTTTAAAAAGTCTAGGTTTAGTGATGCTCAGGCCTAACCTAGTGAAGCTATGGGTGGAGTGCTGAGCTGAGCTGGTGATAAAAGGTGGTGCTTTGAGATAGAAGTGGTGCTGCAAAGCATCGCGGACAAGGAGCTGAACGGGCGTGCCTCGCCAGAGCTGCTGAGTCGCATAGCCGACAAGGCCCAGGGCAACCTCCGCCGTGCCATCCTCAGCCTCGAGGCTTGTCGAGTTCAAAAGTTATTCTCTCAACGGGGCAGCCAGAGATTGGGGGCTGAGGAGCTCCATCTTTTCCAGCCCCTTGATGGAGGCCAAGCAGAAGCTGCCAGAACCGGAGTGGGAGCTGTACCTGAAAGAGACGGCGGCCCTGCTGCTGCGTGACCAGAGTGCTCAGCAGTTGGTCGCCTAAATCTAGTGTTGTAAGACGCCAAATTATGATCAAATTGAACATTTCTGGCCCTCATATTTCGTTTTTTACTTTTCTCATTGAAAAAGGCTAAGCCAGAGATGTCAATCGAATTGTAAGGCTGCTGAAAGTGCGAGAGCGTCTGTACGAGCTGCTCGGACACTGCATCCCTGCGCAGGAGATCTTCAAGGGCTTCATTCGGGAACTGATGCCTCAGCTGCCGGCCCAGCTTCGTCCTC
Source organism: Ptycholaimellus sp. GST1_10 (assembly GCA_030248095.1). NCBI lineage: Eukaryota > Metazoa > Nematoda > Chromadorea > Chromadorida > Chromadoridae > Ptycholaimellus > Ptycholaimellus sp. GST1_10. The sequence continues at coordinate 10,039 of JASANA010009301.1, read as the reverse complement.
GCGTTGTTGCTGCCGCCGCCGGCTATGAGCACTCTCTTCGACTCGGTTCACAGACACAACCTTAGCATAGATTCATTCCTATACTCACTCTATACCAAAGGTTCCAAGGAGATCTTCCACCTAGAGGCATTCGTGGCCCGTTTCATGGCACTCTACAAAGCTCATCAGGACAACGAACCTCTTCCTGACTGATTCTTTTGGCCCAGATTCCGACTATGCAGTGGCTATATGAACCTTCTCATGAGTGGCTTGCGCATTCCTCTTCATGCACATTTTTGCGATGATGTTTTAAAAATGAGCACAATTAGCGGTTCGGATGAAGAATAGGGGGTGCAAAGCAAAGAAAAGGGAAGGCGAGAGTAAGGAATGCAGGGCAAGGCTCATCTCTTGGCCTGCTGAGCCTGAATCATCTCCCGCAGGTTGTCCTTGGCCTCCGCGATGGTCTTCTCCAGGTACACCTTGCGCTTCGTGCACGCCTCCATCCCTGTGCGTGCCTTCACAGCTGAGGCCTCCACCTCCGCTATGCTGCCCGACAGTGGGCGGGCCAGGAACCTGCAAAACTATGCGAGACTCAGAGAGGGAACATTGGGGTGGCGAGGTGAAGAGTTGCGGGAAGGAGAGGGTGAAAAAGAGGTGAAGAACTGAGATGAAGGAGTGGAGAGGGTGGCAGAGACGGGGAGAGAGAAACAAAGAGTGAGGATGCGAGGGTAGAAGAGAGTTGTGGGATCCAAGGAACTGACATGCGTCCGATGGTCTGATAGCTGGGCGTGTCGGGCGGTAGGGCGCTGAGCTGGGTCTTGGTCAGCTCGGCTCGCTTCACCTCCTGACACATTGCCTCACGTTCCATGTCGCACAGGCGAATGTTCTTCTGCGACTCTGCCAGCTTCACTTGCAGATCGGCAAAGGCCTGCCAATGCCCTGATGCTTTTCCCTCCAAGCCTTCATGTGCCCTAATTCTGGGAGGTTGATAAAGTCTTCATCCGATGCTTCTGTGGCTGGGACATCAGAAATAGATGAAGATTTCTTTCTCTATCGGTAGTTTCGCATCATCATCCACTTTGAATGACATCCACTTCAGAAGCAAAGGAGACAAGGTGATAAAAGCAGGGGCACCTTTTTCAGGTCCATGTCCACGCCTTCCTTAGCCTCAGCAGCAGCCTCCTTGCCCTCCGCCTTGTCTCCCAGCAGAAAGCCTTTCTTCATCCTTTCACCCTACTCCTCCTATACCCTCTATGCATGCAGAAAAAGCTCCCTCCCTCTAGCCCCAGCTCCGCGCAGTTGTCGCCCACTGCTCGCTGCGGGACCCGGAATGGTCCCGGCCCTGTGGACAGAGGGGGGCGACTGGGAAGACCCAGGGCAAGTGTACACTTTCAGCGGAACGGCTTCGAGAGTAGCTGACAGAGTCCGCCCCTTCCAGAAAGAGAGAAAGACAGCAAGGCATCATGGGCCTGTTCAGCCTGGCCGAGGCGGCCAAGTCCAATCCCTTCGGCCTGCCCCTCAAGGGTGCCGCCTGCGCCTCCCCCGCAGGCTCCGGCAAAGGTTCCACTTTTTTGCACTTTCCCCGCAAAATTTCGGTTTGTTTTCAATTGCGTCATATTGGTGCTGGAGAGATGTGGCCTGGTTTTTGTGTGGCCTGAGAATTGAGTTGCTTGGAGTGGTGGGATTTGAGAGGATGGCAGTTTGAGAGGGCAGGAACTATTGCATCATGCTTTTTGTGCTGCATGAATATGCGCGCTTCGTTGACGGTGCCTCAAATGCATTTGCAATGGCGTTGTGGTGCGATGTTGATTTGCATTTTTGCGATCCTATGGTGTGATCCGCGGCTTAAAATATATGTTCTTTGGAAGTTCTGCTGATGTGTCCGCTCATTTTAGGAGCGATATACTCATTTGAGGCACTTTGAGCTGAAATATATCTTCGATTTACAGCGCTTCCAGCATTCTGCTTTGTGTACTTTGAACATTAGCATAATTGGCGGAAATCTAAGCTCCACCTAACCATTTAAGTTCCTTTTTAGAATTTTACTCTCCTTTAGAATCCCTCCGATCTCATCCATTCAATTTTCCCAAAAATTGTGGCCAAGATAAGCTAGCACAATTCTTCCTCTTTCCTACTCATTACCTGCTTATGGTAGATTTCGGTAAATGAGTTGCGAAGACCTGTTAGTCCATTCACGGGGCGTGACAAAAGCATGCATGAGGCCTAGCCAGCGCTGTAAAAGTAGGTACTCAGCCTCCTATCTCCACCCTCTCACCCTCACCAACCTCTCTGCCACGTTCGAAAATTGCCAAGCCTCCTAGCTGTGAGCCTGGACCCTTTCCACCCACCTCTCCTAATCTCCTCCTCACCCATCGCCCAGCAGAGGCGGGCCCAGGGGGTAGCAGGTGTGCGTCCAAGCCCGGGCATGCGCCCTAATGCCGTCGCGTAGAGGCCCTCTTCCCCTCAGTCGCAGGCTGCGTTGGCACGTTTGCGCTTTGCTCTCAGCCCTTAAGGTGGCCGCAGCGCTAGAGGAGGCGGGGATGCGAACGCAGGTGAAGCAGGGCGGGATGGAGCGGCTGCGAGGCCTTCTGCGCCTCCTCCTCCGCCCTCTGGCAGTCATGGGCCGTCTCTACAAGACCAACGACCTGGGCACCGGCGTCATCGCCTCCACCTGGGCCTTCATGGCCAGCCATCTGCTCTGGACCCTCTGGGACGGGCTGCTGGAGCAGTTCGGCATCCGCCATATCATCCCACACGAGCTCTTGCCTGGTCTTAGATTTCATACTTATTCCTCGCCCCTCCTCCCTTCCTTCTTGCGCTTTTGATGAAATTGATGATTGGGACTTTGCCCATGTGGAGGCTGAACTGAATGGCGTCTGATGCAGTGCCTATGGGGATTGGTTAATGCCAGGTAGCTGTTGTTTCGGCTGCCCCCTTGTTCTTACAAACTGTCTGTCGGCGTTCGCCATTGATTCTTCATGCATCTGGTGCCTTTTGCAAGACTAATCTGGGCGGAAGGCAGGGAAGGGATGGGAGAAGAAGGATTGTGTTTGCAGAAGAGTACAGCTGCGAAATCGGCTCCGCGAAGTTCTACGCCTTCTGTGCCTTCGGCGGGGTGGCCTCCTGCGGCCTCACTCACACTGCCCTCGTGCCCCTCGACATGATCAAGTGTCGCCTACAGGTCACCGCCTTTTTTCACTGCAAGCATCGAGAACCTAATATCGAATATTTATGAAATTACTCAAAAAGTTCGATGCAAATAAAATAATATGAAATATGTTGAACAATTTCATGGTTGATTTATTGACGAAAAGTAGGGGGTGAAGGCTCGACCAGAATGGCTGACTAGAATGGCAGAGTTTCGTGCTCTTTTTGCCAGCAAATGAAATCGAATAAATAGAAATGGCAATTGAGATAAACTCATATCAGCATTCTTTCATGGTGAAGAGTGGCAGGTGGACTCGGGGAAGTACAAGAGCATTGGGAACGGGTTCAAAGTGACCTTGGCGGAGGAGGGCACGCGGGCGCTGGGCAAAGGCTGGGCGCCCACGGCCATCGGCTACTCCCTCCAAGGCCTGGGGAAGTTCGGCTTCTACGAGCTCTTCAAGAACGTCTACTCCGGCCTGATCGGGGAGGAGAACGCCTACCTCTGGCGCACCAGCCTCTTCCTGGCCGCCTCCGCCTCCGCCGAGTTCTTCGCGGACATCATGCTGGCCCCCATGGAGGCCGTCAAGGTCCGCGTCCAGACCCAGACCGACGTCAAGGCCCCGCACACACTCCGGGCCGTCGCGCCCATGATGTGGCGCTCCGAGGGCCTCCGCGGCTTCTACAAAGGCCTCCCGCCCCTCTGGATGCGCCAGATCCCCTACACCATGATGAAGTTCGCCTGCTTCGAGCGCACCGTGGAGGCCCTCTACGCCTACGTGGTGCCCAAGCCGCGCGCGGACTGCTCCAAGGCCGAGCAGCTGGCCGTCACCTTCGTCGCCGGCTACATCGCCGGCGTCTTCTGCGCCATCGTGAGCCACCCCGCGGACTCCGTCGTCTCCAAGCTCAACCAGAGCCCCGGCTCCTCCCCCGTCACCATCCTCAAGGAGCTCGGCTTTGCCGGCGTCTGGCGCGGCCTCGGTGCCAGGATCATCATGATCGGCACCCTCACCGCCCTCCAGTGGTTCATCTACGACTCCGTCAAGGTCGCCCTGCGCCTGCCCCGTCCTCCGCCGCCAGAGGTACCCTGAGGCCCCCTTTTGGTAGTTGGAAGAGGAAAGGATGGATTTTTTCAGATGCCCGCGAGTCTGAAGGCGAAGTTGGCTGCCAAGAGCGCCTAGGATTTGAAGAAGCTGCGCACTTGTCCTTCTATCTTTCACCTCTTCTGCCCGGGTGTCCCCCTTTGAAAGCCCCTCAGTTGCACACTGCTAGACAGGTGGCGATCGCATAGGCACAGCTCAGTGATTTCCCTGCAACCTTTCTTGCATGCGTTCAGACCGCCTAGGATTTTGACCTTTCCAGTCTAGCCGACTGTCTTCCTTGATAACCTTCCTAGCTCTTCGCTACACCCAGCCCCAAATGCATCCAATTGTGATAGCCACAAACGGTTTTTTCGCAGACGCAGAAAGGCAGTGTTGATGCAGGTTTGCAAAATTCGCAATAAAAAGGCTAAACTAACAATCCACAAGAATAAAAATCCACAAAATTCGTAATGAAAAGTTGCTAAACTAACAATCCACAAGAAACGGTCAATAAAAGTCAAAAAATGATCGCCAAAACTCGTGAACAGCGCTGAGAAATGCGCAGATTTCGGATTCAGGTCTTTCTAGGCCTGCTAAAAAGACAGCTGCCATTTGAGGCTTTATGGAGAATGAAAAGTTAAACTATGCGCTGGAAAAAATCTTCTATTATTCCGCGTTTCTATCCACCGTCCGCCGCAAATGCAAGCTGCAGCTCAATCGGTTGCCAAATTTTAAACTGTCCTAAACTCTCGAATTATTCATCCATTTCAAGTCCTGCCCTAGTCACGCTCTGTTTGGATTCCTTCCTGGGCATCTTGGTTCTGGTCACCTGGGGCCTTCTCCTCCAACCAAGCTCAGGCGTTCACCCCTCTAGTCTGGACGAAATGGAAAATGAAGTGCTCCTACTGAAGGTGGACGAAGGCTTGGGCCTGGAGCGGCTGACAGCCGATGTTCTGGGGCCTAGATTGGACGCTGTCATCCAGAGCCTTCGAGAGATCATTCGTTCAGCTGCTCTGCTAGAGAGGCAAAGAAGAATGAGCTAGAGCTTGCAGATTGGCTGATGGGCAACCCGGCGGGGCTGAAGCTGAACAGGCCGCTCAATCGCACGCTAGGCAACTTCTTCCTCTACCACATTTACCTCTGGCGCACCTACATGAACTTTGTCAGCGGTGCCATACTTCAGGTTTCCATCTCTAGTCAGTCTATCAGGGGCTGAAGTCATAGAAGAAACCCAAAGATTATTTTTTCGTCCGCGAATTCACTGCTGAGAAAACTGAGGAAGACTGTGAAGGTGGTGGAGATGTGCGCCTTGGTGGGCTGCGTGGGAGGCCTCAGCTGTCTGTCCGCCCTGGCCTGCGACATAGTGGGCATTCTGGGCCTCCACATCTACTGCTTCCATGTCTACGCTACCCGCCTCTATCATCTTCAAGTTTCAATTCCTTCTTTTCCCCTAATGCTGTTTTTATTTTCAGCCAATTTATTTGAAATGAAAAGTAGTTGAAATGAGTTTGAAATAGAAGCCTAAATGCTGCAGATGACAGGGCTGGTATCCATGTGGCGCCTCTTTCGCGGGAGGAAGTGGAATCCGCTCCGCCGTCGCGTGGACTCTGCCTCTTTCGATGCTGAAGAGCTCTTCCTTGGCACCTTGCTTTTCACCCTCCTGCTCTTCCTCCTCCCCACCACCGCCATCTACTACGCTGTCTTCTCCTCCGTTCCACTTCTCATTCACTTTCAAAGCCCTGTCAGATCTGAGCAGTCTCTGATTACAGCTACGCCTCTGCGTTTTCTGCCTGCAGAGCCTACTGCTGGGCTGCTCTCAGATGCCCAGTGCTTTGTCCAAGCTGGCTATCCGCTCATCAACTGCCGACGAAAAAAGGAACCCAGAAAATAGAAGCGATTCTCTGGACCCTTTTGCTCTGATCCAGGATGCTCTGATGGGCAGAATCATTTAAACTTGCATTCTGTGCGAGTAAAATTGCAACACCAATCAAATACAAATTATAAATACCAATCATCTACTGCCTGTGAATGACGAAATATCTAGAACACCAATTCCCACCTAGACTCTTCTAGGCTCTAGGCTCTTCTGCCCCAGAAGTAGTCATGAGCAGCGCCTTCGAGAGGGTCTTCGGCCCCGGCCAGCCCCCCTCCCAGCCCATCCCCAAACAGCTCCTCCACAGCCCCCGCGGCTTCCTCCACGACGCCAGCGACATTTTCCTCGTCCTCCCTCAAAAACCCCCTTGACACCCCCTAGAGCCAGCCAGTTGCAGGAATTTCGCAAGCAGGCCGAAGCCCTGGCCTACCTGGAGGCAGAGGCTGAGCCTCGACTCCGCCTCTTCGCTAGGGAGGAGGCTTCTGGTGGAGCCAGACGCTACCTGGTGGCCAGCTTCAGTCGTCTGGCAGCGGAGTATGCCAACTGGCCTCGTTCATTTCTCCCCTGCTTCTTTTGGGGGCATATGACAGGAAGGGGGCAGTTGCAGCCCAAAGACGCCATTTCTACGAGGTGCTGCGGGAGGGGCAGCCTTGTCGGCTATATTTGGACGTAGAGTTCCAGCCGCAGTTCAATCCAGAGCTCAGTGCGGAGGCCTCCTTGGCCCTGCTCAAGAGAGCTCTCTGCGACTCCTTGGGGGCCCAATTTCAGCTGACTGTCGGCCCACAGGTTCTCGCCAGTCAGTGATTCCCCAATTTACAGTGAATAGGAAAATGAAAGAGCTGGACAGGACATATTGGACCTGGACTCGTCCACTGCGGAGAAGTTCAGCCGACACCTCATCTTCCACCTCCGGAGAGGAAGACAGGAGGCTCTGTTCGCGGACAACCTGGCTGTGGGCCGCTTCATGGAAGCGCACAGAAGCCACTGGGAAGGGCTGGTGGAGGAGGAGAAGCGAGCCTCCCTCCTGGTGCTGGACGAGCAGGCCAATGAGGTTCCCTCTAGCCCCCATTTTACAACTGAAACTCATTGAAGCAATAGGATTTGTCCAGGTCCCCATCTGGGACACGGGGGTGTACAGTCGGAACCGGAACTTCCGCCTCTTCCTCTCCTCCAAGGCGAAACGGCCGACTGTGCCCTTGAGGCTGGCACAAGGCTGTAGCTTCTATGCTGGCAGGGAGCAGCCTTCGGAGGGGCAGATACTCGCCGACTCCATCTTGCAGCCTCACAAGAGGTGATGTTCTTGCTGTTTTTGGGGTGGTCCCAGGGGTATGCGGATCAGAATTGCAGGAAAATGGTCATTCTGCCTGATTCGGAAAGCAGGAGTGAAGAAGGCTCGGCGAAGAGGAGAAGCAGAGAGGAGCAAGGATGGGATGCCAAGCGGCCTAGGTCTTGGCTTATTTTGAAATGTGTCTGTTGAAGAGAAATTGGTTGAGGGTGTCGAAAAGGTCGGAGTACCCTGAAATCGACGACTTTCTTTTGGAACAATTGCGGGAGAATTGGCCGAACACTTTCATTCGTCAGTGCCGCTACTACGACGATTCCACGAAGCGCATCCTCCTCTACGACATTGGCGGCAGCCGGTATTGCCACAACATTCAGCGGGAACACAAGTTAGCACATCCATTTTTTCCTTTCATAAACGCAATACCAGTTCCATCGTAACAAAATGTCACGGTCATTGATAATATATTGCAGAAATTGCAACAGAAATTAAACTCATAGTTATAAGTGATTTTGGAGGCATGGTAAGGTACGAAATTAGAGGCCCCGGGGGCCTCTAATTTCGTACCTTACCATTCCTGTGATTTTGACCAAATCATGATGAGAACAATGTTTTGAACTTGAATGAGCACAACTTTATGATGAAGGAAAAATAGTATTTAAATTTTTATTGGCTTTTCTATGTCGAATTTATTGCAAGAAAAATTATCCAAGTCGTTTTAAAAACACGAGCAGTCGAGAGGTCGATATCTCTCCTACTTGTAATTGGGTATCAAAATTCAGAAGCAACGGAGTGATGTGGATCGTGGATTTGGAAACTGGCGGCTACTATCAAAAATGCCATGATCCTGAATGCCGCGACTTTCGCTCCAACGAGTTTCCACTCCCAGCCAACTTGCAATCTCTGCTCCAAGGATCACCCCACGTTTCCTCACCAAGTTGTCTTGCTTTACCAGTTACCTCTTCAATCCTCAGAGCTTCTCTTGATTTATGCGCGTATTTTCTGCAGCCAACCGAAGCTACAGGTGAATTTGACGACGCCTTGTCGGATAGTTTGATCAACGCCACTTTGGATCAGCTTATTTGATTTGGCTGCGAGCAGTTTTATGCGAAAAAAATTTGTGAATGAATTCTGTTGTGTTGCGCTTTGCCGGTTGATCATGCGTTAATAAACAAAAATTATTTCAGGATATTATGCAAAAAAATGCTCTGGGAACAAAGTATGCGTTCAATTTATGTTCAATTTTTTCCATCCTTCCATTTTTTTTCATCCTTTCATTGCAAAAGGCACATTTTCAAAGAAGATGTAAATTTCAGAACTGCAATAAAAGTCAGCAAAATGTTGCAAAACATACAGAATTAAAGATTCGAAAGTAAAATAAGCAAGTATGTGAAGATTTAAGGCAATTTTCATTTCCCAGCAGTCTCCTGCCAGTAACCAGAACTATGCTTTGCACAGGCTGCTTAGTTCAGCATGGATGCAAATAACGCATGCACAAAAAAAGTTATGCATGAACAAAAATGATTCACTAATTGGACTAGGAAGAATGTGGGTATGTGGCCAACTTCGCCTTTGTGGCATCATGAAGGATGATTTGGTACAGTTCTGGTGCAGTAAATGTTCAGAATCATCCTCTATGGTGGCAGGCATGTTCAAGATGGCAGATAGTATCGGCTGATAAAATCTTAATACAAACAGAGGTTCATTGAACAGTTAAAATCTAGATCATTTCTAAAAAATTCACCATGAGCTGCTCCATTTGCAAAATCAATACCCCAGCAGGAGAACTGGCCCTTCATTTAAGTCGTGTTCACCTGGGCCATTTGACGAGTCAACCGAAATGGGCGTGTGCTGATTGCCCATTCAGTACCAGTGTCCCATCTGAGTACGCTCTGCACTCGCTGCTACTTCAGCACAAGTTTGCGACTCTCCAACTGCCCACCCACGCTCTCAGTGAGATGCTGAATCTGTCTACCGTTGTGGCAGACCTGCAATACCTAAAGGGCAGTTCTGGCTCAATAATTGCGCCAAGGCATTCGGCTGATTTGGCCGCTAACATGAAAATGGAAAGCTGGCCAACTGCAGAAACCCATTCTGGTCTCATTCCTGAGTGTGATGTACTCACTTGTGGCCGATGCTCCAAACAGCTTCGTCTGGGCAACAGAAATAGGTCTATCACCAGATACTTACAAACCGAAACTACAACGTGTTATATATCAAAATGACCACAAGAATCTGAATTTTAACGTGGTTATGGTTCACCCCTTGGCAGAACCACTCAAACTTGAGTTATCAGTTTTTTTCTGCCAAAATTGAAAAACCGCAATTTTCGATTTTTCAAAATTACGTTTTTTAGGACAAGTTATGCAAAAATTGAAGTACGCCACGTTTTTTTGTCTCCAAATTACCTTTCGATTCATATAAAATAGTCCACACTTATCTAAAAATTCTTAGACAAAATTTTGAAAAATTTGAAACTGCTGCTTTCAAAGGTTGTAAAAAAGATGCATGTTACAAAAATGACCATATCAGGTCAACCAAACCATTTTTCGGGAAACGGATGGTGGCATAGAGATGAGAACTAAATTGTCTTGGATGGTGGCACAACTTCATTCAAATTGGAGAACCTTCATTTTTCAAAAGTGACATACCCCCCATAAGCCTATTTGAGCCTATCGA
>JASANA010009298.1:0-39638 GCA_030248095.1 Ptycholaimellus sp. GST1_10 | reverse complement strand
CCTGGCCCTGGGTTGGCTGTGGGCTTGTTGAAGGCCTCTCTTTACTGGATCAAACCATGATGATGGAAGTAGATGAAGAGAAATGGGGCAAGGTGGTGGAGGAGAGTGGGTTGCGCGAGGGTGCTATATCAAGGTGGAAAGCAGGCGAACGAGCGGCCATTTGAAACCTATTCCCGGACTCCACATACTCCCCGCCAGCTACAGACAATGAACTGAATGAGAGGCAAAGCCCTTGAGCCAGCAATCACAGTAGGGGATCAATGTACACAAAGATCAAGAGATTGGCGCCACATGGAGGGGCTGTGTACAGTCTGAGCTGGAAAGGTTGAGGAGAGGAGAGCGAAATGGGATGTCTGGCGAATGCTCATGCCTTTGCTGTAAGCTGAATGATAGTAGCAATCCTAGTTCCCGAAATCTCCACAAAACAAGCCTTGCAAAGTCTTGGAGTAAAGTAGGTAATGAAACCGAATTCCCTAGAGCACAATAAGCGATTTTGCTCAACAGAAAGTATGAATGCTGAATTCACAAAGGATAAACTGAAGGCTAAAGGAAAGCCTATGGGGTGCATGAGGTTTGGTAGGGGCCTGAAGAGAGGTGGATGGATGGAGTCGTGAAGTTGTAGAAAGCGTAGAGCAAGGGTTAGGCACTGGCCAGGCTCGCGAAGTCATTCCCTCTGCCACACCGCCCCATCGCTTTCAATCCAGCCAAGAGAAGGAGATGTGCTGCGAAAGTGGAGCACCAAGAAATGAGGTGAGACAAGGGCAATATTGCCCCTGAATCACCAGATGCGCGTTGGGAGATGGAAGGGCGTAGAGTCTGGGATGACGTCTGAGAGCCCTGCCACTGTGGGAGGTGAGCTTGGCGGCCTCCTGGGGGCTGTCGAAGCTCTGGAAGGCGCTGGGGACGCGGTGGGCAGTCTCCCCGGTGGAGACGATGCCACTGAAGTCCCTGAAGGCACTGGAGGCAAGCTGGCCGAACTCCCGGGAGCTGTCGAAGCTCTGGAAGGCGCTGAAGATGGGCTGGCCGAGCTCCCCGGTGGAGACGGCGCTGATGGAGCCCTGGGAGGCGCTAGAGGAGGGCTGGCCGATCTCCCCGGTGGAGATGACGCTGTCGAAGCCCTTGGAGTTGTTGCCGTTGCTGAGGACGGGCTTGTTGGCCTTGTTAGAGCTGTCCGAGCTCTGGAAGGTGCTGCGCAGGTCCATGCTGAACTTGTTCTGATTTCCCTAGCCCTGAGGAGGGCTGTTGAGTGAGGGGAGGAAGAGTGGGAGTGAGAGAGGGTGGGTGGGCTGAGTGTGAGTGTGTGACGTCACACAGCACACCCGTCAAAGGTTCTGGAAGGCCGAGTGATGAAACAGCCAAGGGGAAGCCTCACGGAATAGTGCTCCATTCTAGAGGCAAGAGAGGGAAGAGGAAAAGAGGTTGAGAGGATAGGACTGGAGACGCTGAGCTTGTTGCTGGCGATGAGGCAGTAGGAGCTGGCCTTGCCGAAGCTGCTCTTGTCACTGTTGTCCGGGTCCTCCAGGTTCTTGTAGACCTTGTTCATGGCTGTCGCCTCCCCGCCGAGAAGGAGCAGAGCGAGAGAGGGTGAAGTTGGTCGTTGTCCTACAGGCTCCAATGCGGGCGCAGGGAGCCATATGCTCCTGGCCCTGGGTTGGCTGTGGGCTTGTTGAAGGCCTCTCTTTACTGGATCAAACCATGATGATGGAAGTAGATGAAGAGAAATGGGGCAAGGTGGTGGAGGAGAGTGGGTTGCGCGAGGGTGCTAAATCAAGGTGGAAAGCAGGCGAACGAGCGGCCATTTGAAACCTATTCCCGGACTCCACATTCTGTGAAACACAAAGCCTTATCAATTTTAAGATCTAGCAATAACCCTCAAAACGTACACCTGGGTCGAAAAGAGGGGCTGGGCGCTGACACTTCGCTAAAGCTCTGTTTGCGCCAGCCCAATGTTGTGTGTTCCATCTCTATCTTGTACTATTTTTCATTTTGTATCTAATATGTTATACAATTTTTAGGCCAAGGCCAAATATATTAAGTATATGGCGCAAAGCGCAATCGGTGACCGCGGAGCACACCACCTTCCAGCTTCCAATATGAATGCATGGAATTTCGTCACTCCTAAGGGCAAGTCTGTGGTTTTCCAACCATTTTCAAAAGTAAGCACAGATTTGGAACCGCTATATACGACTTGTGAACAAAAAAACTCAAGTCTTCTGTTCTATTCTCAGCCGTTCAGCTGTTACTGATTATTGATGCTATTGCAGTGCGTGAAAGTTTGTCACTCAAGAGGGTAAGTCTGTGGTTTCTCAACTATTTTCAAAAGTAAGCACAGACTTGGAACCGCTATCTACAACTTGTGAACAAAAAAACTCAAGTCTTGTGTGCAATTCTCAGCCGTTCAGATGCTACAGAGGAAATTGGTAATTTTTGGGAAAAACTTTTTCCTAATCAGGAAAGTAATGTTTCTAATGGTCCGGCACCAGCTCCACCCCCTCAGGATCCAAGCGGCACATTATAGCTTTCAGGAAAAAAAAAGTATGTCCAGATCCGTCGAGAATTTGCCCATGCCCAGCACTTGCAGATATATATATATATATATATATATATATATATATATATATATATATATATATGAGGACAAAAGTTGAGTAACCTCTATAGACCGCGGAGCGGCCCTTCGGGCCGCTCCGCGGTCAAAAATCCAAAAAGTATAAAAAAAGCTTAGGCGAGCGCTCGTTGGTTTTGCTAAGGCTAAGGTAAAGCTAGCGATGACTAGTTCAAGCACAGACGCAAATCTCCTGAAGAGAAATAATTTGGCAGCGATCAAGGAAGCATCGTCAAATGAGTAGGCAAAAGGCTCAGTGAAGCATTGAAGCATGAGCAAGCCATTCTATTCCGACTTTTCTCTTCTCGCCATGATTTTCCTTCAATTAAGACTTCATTTCATAAAAATCATATTTCAAAAAACTTAAAAAAATTATTTTTCTCATTAAAAGTAGGTGATTGGCTAAGCTTAATAAATAAATGATTATTTTTGGATTTAAAATGATGACTTCAAGCGAGGACAAAACGATGAGGATGCGGAATGTTGGAAGGAACCGCCTAGCAATGAAGGCAAGAAGAGGAACGAGGACGGCGCTAATGACGCCCAACGTCAGAGCTGGATTTTCCATCTACAATCAGCACTCAACAATCTTTGTCAAGCCCATCAACTACTAAAGTACTAATCGCATTGGAAATGTAAATTAAGGGTTTAACTAAAATAAATTTAAACTCACCAGCTCGTCCAGGAAATCCTCCCGCCATTCTTCTGCGATTTGCAAGCTGTAAAAGGGTCGTGTTTGAGTGGATTATGCGAAAAAGCAGCGTGGAAATGGGATGGTACAAGTGATAGGAGGGCGCGGGGACTTTGTGACCGCGCATAGTCTTGTAGCCGTGCAGGGCGAAGTGATGGAAGCTTCGCACGTCTAGAGCCGTGTCCTTGTAGCGGTACAGCTTGCCCTTCTCCAGCCTGAAGCATTTGGTGAGAGAATTGTAAAATGGAGGCAGGAGGGGATGATGAACAGGAGGATGGTGGGGCAGTCGTCGTCGTCGTCGATGTTGAAGCGGTCGGCCACATCGTCGCTCTCACTGATGTCCACCAGCCCCACATGCACTTGGCCTCGCAGTCTCAACTCCCAGTCTTTGCCAACAGGAAGCGAAAGGAAAGGGATGCGCGGACTTGTGAGCAGCAGTCTCCAGAGCGGCCAGGTGCTGGCTGCACTCCTCGTCTTTCTCATCGTGGCTCAAGTGGGAAGCTGAGATTGAATGACAAGAGAAGATGGCTGGGGGTCGGGTACAAAGAGATGAGCCATGGGAGGGCGTTGTCGGGAGGGTCGGCGGCGTCGGTGCGATCCTCGAAGTCCAGGTCATCGAGCTCCTCGGCCACCACCTCGTCGTGGGCGAAGATCCAGCGGAGGATGTTCCTGCTGTCCTGGAAACTGCCGTCGTAGAGGATGGGGTTCTTTTTCCGGAAGTACAGCAGCGCCGGCCGTGTCTCTATCCCGTAGGCCTGCACCAATTCTTCCCTCTACTCTCTCCTTTGCTTCAACCCTGGCAACCTCGGCAATCTCATGGTCGTTGGTTTTGACGACGGAGATGTCTGAGTTCTCCAGCTCGTCGTCGATCTCTTCCATCTCTCGCACCGCCTCTCCGCACTCACGACACCGACTTGTAGCGTCATCTACGCACATATTATCTTTTATCTCCCTAAAAAGAGGGGAGGGAAAGAGGTTGGAACAAAATAGGACGATGACGTGTTTGCCATCGTCTAGAAGATCCTCAATGAACTCGGAGTCCACATCCTCGATGGTGTTGTCCACGAGCGGGGCGGATTTCTTCTTCCGGCCCTGTCACAAAAACAACATTCTCACAGGCTGCAATGAGAAAGGGATGGAACGGCCTCAGTGGAAGTGAGGGCGAGGCCGAGGAGGAGTAGGAGGTGGAGGCGTCCCGGCGACATGGAGGACAGAGGCTCAGGGCATGAGGGAGGCTGGCTGGCTATACACACTCTTCCTCGCTTTCCACTACCAGCTTTACACATTCTCCTCCAAAAGCACCGCCCCGTGCCCCGGAGCGCCGCGTACGCAATTTCCATCCTCTTCCCTTCCCCCTTACCCCCTCCCATAGCCCATCCCACCAACTCTGCTTCCTCCCCCGCCCCCTCCCAGACTAAAGGCCCTTCTCAGGTTGTATCCAGACGCCTGTCTCCGATCGATTGCTCCTGTTTTCCTGCTCTTTTTTGCCCTCTCACGCCATGCGCTGCAGCAGCTTTACACTCCCAAGCCGTTTCATTGATTTGAAACACTCAACGCAGCTCAGCATCACAAACCATTTGGTCAACTAGCAGCTGACTTCACCTGAATCACTTCTGTATCACTGTACACGCAAACTCCGTAACACGTCACATCACTAGCATAAGAAGGCTAAGCTACCCCAGATAAATCTTGGTGAGTTAGAATCAGGGGAGCGAGTGCACTTTTGGCCAGTTCTATCACGGTAAGGAAGACTACCCAAGAGGAGGGGTGGGTGATAGGGAAGAAAAGCAACAAAGAAGTGCTGCTAGGCAGAGAATACGAGGTAGGAAGATAGGAAGAGGACAGCGAGTAGGGATAGAACGGGGAAGAGGGACTGTGAGAGGCTGAGCCATTCGGTGCGTCCGAAGGCCTTGACGGTGGCGCCGAACTCGAGGTCGGTGAGGTTGAGGATTAGGTAGTCGAAGATTTGGCTGGACACGTAGACGCCGGGGAGGAAGAGGAGGAAGAAGAGGCCGAGACAGAGGATGGAGACGAAGAGGGCGCGGAGGGCGGGCCCCGGGCCGCCCACGCCGAGGAGGCGGAAGGAGGCGCCGGGCAGCGGCAGCTCCGCGATGGCCGGGTTGAGCTTGAGCCAGGCGCGGCGGGCGAGGATGGGCCCCGTGAGGGCGTCCGCCTTCCCCGCCAGCTCCTTGTGCACGGAGGTCCAGAAGACGGGGGAGCGGCAGACGGGGCAGGTGTTGCAGGGCGCCGACAGCTGGGCCTGGGCCAGCAGGCGGAGGCAGGGGGAGCAGAAGCTGTGCTTGCAGGGGTGCAGGCGGAGGGGGTCCAGGTAGAGCTCCAGGCAGACGGCGCAGCGAAGGTCGTCAGGTACTGCTTCCTCCTCCGTCTCCCACCAACTGCGAGTCCCCAGCGTGGACGCGGAGGAGCCAGCCACGTTCTCTCTGCTCCCACCAACTTCAATAATACTCACCCTCTATTCTCCTCATTAGAAGTGCGGTCAAAGGGGGATGGAATGAGAACCGGAATGGGGGTGTGAGTGTAGGGATGAAGAAGATAGTGATAGGGGGAGGAATAACCGGAGGGAGGGGCGGATGGTCTTGGGGTGGTGAGGTCGCGGATGGCGGCCACACTAAGCTCCATCTCGCTCTTGGAAGGGAAGGCGGCGATGGCAAAGGAGCCCCAATTGGCGAGTGGGAAGGAGGCGCTTTTCTTATGACACTTCACACTCTGCTCCATCAGGCTGCTGCGAAGGGGGAGGGTCGACTGATGCGTTGGCGGCGGCGGTGGGTGGCGATGGGGAGAGAGCAGAGAGTCCTTTTATCGCGCAGTCCGGACAAGGTGAGGAGGTGAAGAGATGGGGAGGGTGAAATGGGGAGGGTGAGATGAGGAGGAGGGGGCGAAGAGAGGACGCACGTGATGCGCCCTGCACAGCGCTGGCTGGGGACAACAGCAGCAGCCCTCTGGGACAGGATCGGACAGACGCCAGTCCAGGCACCAGCATTCACCTACCGTAGCTAGCACGTGCGTCTGCCCCCCTCCCTCCTGCGCATCAATCGCCTCCCTCCTATGGCCCTGGCATTGGCGCAGGGTAGGAGGGAGGGGCTAGGTGGTGAGGGTGAGAGGGGGAAAGGGTGGGGGGTAGGGCGAGGCAGGGAGGCAGGGGAAGGCTGGGGTTCCAGGCCCCGCCCAGACCTACAAATGAGAGAAGGGACGGAAGGCAGGAGGAGCCTTCCCTTCGCAGAGTGAGTGGAAAGGGAGTGAGAGAAGGAGGCCGCCTGGCTCTGATCATTGATTCCCCACTTAGTTTACCACTTCTAGAGCGCCACAGAGCGAGGGAGAGGGGCAAGGGTGCGGGGGGAGGTGTAGTAGGCGGGGTCTGTGGAGTATGTGCCTGCCTTAATCTCTTTCTAGGGAGAAGGCAGAGAAGGCGACTTGAAGAGGACGCGCTCCTCCCCTCTTCTCCCTCCTCCCTCTCCATCCTTCACAGACGGGCTCAGCCCATGCCGGGACTCTTGAGTCCAGCCGCATATGTGACAGTGGCAGAAGAGGGGCGGTGTCTGTTTCAGAGTGTGAAGGAGAGATGGGGATTGGTTGGGAGGGGTGAAGAGGAGGAGGAGGATGGAAGGGCGGCGCGTCGCTCTTTGAGCCCTCCGGCGGCGGCCATGGACAGCTCCAATCTCCCCCGCGACATCCGCGAGAAACTCGCCCAGCTCGACCTCGAACTCTCCGAAGGTCCTTCCTTCATCCATCCATTCCCTCCTCTCCTTCCCACTGCCAACCTCCAAAAGAGCAGCTAAAACTCTTTGTCCAAGGAGGCGGCAGGCGCCTCTGCTCCGCATTCCGCTTCGTCTGACCTTGAGCCGCCTATGCCCAGCTCCTTTCTCCTCCTCTCCTCTTTTAAGCCCCTCTTTTTTGCCACCAACCTACTTTTCTCTCTATACTCCTCTTGGCCTCCTGCCTTCAGAGGCACCTGTTCCCCTGGCAAAAACATCTTCTATCCATGCATGGGGCAGAAAAATGCCGGCAAAAAGTGTCCGCAAGTAGGAGAGGTTTGCTGGGGCCGACAAAGGGCTGTTACTTTTTCGCTTTTACGACTCTGCTGGAGACTGGGAAAGATGCGGCTGAGTTGTGGCCTGGGCCCAGGCAGGCTCTGACAGGCCTGTTGTGTGCATGAGTCAGCTCGTAAAGGACTCATCACAGGGCCTCCCCCTGCCCTGTTTCGGCCTGAGAAGGGTTGGGCTGATGCAGAATGATTGCAGGGGACATCACGCGGAAGGGCTACGAGAAGAAGCGGAAGGCCTTGCTGGGCGCCTTCGAGGCTCCGCCGCCCTCCAACCAGTCCTCTGCTGGCAAAGCCGGTTCCCTCCTCCCACACCAACCCACATCCCACACCCGCCCACATCACCTGGCCCTCTGAGGTGGAGGAGGGAAGAGCTCGCCGGCCACCAGAGCCAACCGGCGCCACCAGCGCCGCGTAACGCGAGATGACAATCGATATCACTCCGGTTTCACCTCTCCAGCTACTCTGGCGGACCTGAAGTAGGAAAAGGGTGGGGGTACAGAAATCCGACAAGAGGCAGTGCAACTAGCCTTGGCTGAGACCAAGAAGCAGCGGCCCAATCTTCTACAGCCCGTCAAGCGTCGCTCCAACAATCGCCCAGTCAGGGCTAAGCTATCTGGTATTTCAATTATTTCCCAGCTTCTTTTCAACGCTGAGAAATGAATCCACTCAAACAAACGAACCAACCAATTTTTCACCAATTGCTTTTGGCAAGTTTAGCTGGAAATTTTTGAAAGGGCATGGTTTGCAGACTCCAGCTCAGAGGATGACAGCATAGTGAGCGGCGGGGATATTGCGGGCAGCAAGGGAGTGGGGAAAGAGAAGGGCGGGAGGAGCTCCACTCCCCTCTCCTCCATCACCCAGAGCCCCAGCTCCATCGGACCTCCGCCCGACCTCACCTCCTCCGCAGTCGGCAGGAAATGGGAGCCCCCCGCCAGCATCACACAGACTCACACTCCCTCACCCGCCCCTCCCGAACCCGTCGTCTACGCCAACACCCAGTCCACCAACATTACTTCCATTGGTCTCCTCCACCCTCTTCCTTACTTCTTCCTTTAAGCCTCTCTTTTGCTGGCAGGTGCGAGTGCTGATCTGGTCCTGAAGCCGGCCAAAGTCTCGCTGAAGATCCAGCAGCTCCTCAACACCCTCCAACGACCCAAGAAAAAGCCCCTCCACGAGTACTACAACGACGACGATGCCGAGCTGGAAGGTTCCCTCCTTCACCCCCTCCACCTCCACCCCCCCCCAATATTCTCCACCTCCAGCCCTGGCCCGCATGGTGGACCCCATGGCTCCGAAGCCGGAGGGGGCGGTGATGTCCCCTGGGCGCGGGGAGCCGGTGGCTGTCCCCGCCAGCCTCCCTCGATCATTGGAAGCCGCCCTCCTGAGACACGCCTCCCAGTCCCCCAAGCTCTCCGCGGGCATGAGCCTGGACGGGAGTGGACGGCCCTCCGCGAGCCTGAGCTACGCCAAGCTCCTGTCCAGATCCACCAAGATCGCCCACTTCCTCCTCCACCGCGTCCGCCACGGCAAGGGCGAGCAGCCGCTGAAGGCCGGCGCCCGCGTGGCCCTCGTCTACCCCAACACGGAGCCCCTCGCCTTCCTCGCCGCCTTCCACGGCACCCTCGCTGCCGGCCTTGTCCCGGTGCCCATTGAGGTGCCGATGACCAAGAGGGATGCGGGCCTGACGGCCATGGGCTTCCTCCTCCGCTCCTGCGATGTCTCCGTCGCCCTCACCTCCGAGGCCTGCCTCAAAGGCCTCCCCAAGGGCCCGCATGGACAGGTTGTTCTCATAAGGACTGCCACTTGGGGCATATAGGCAAGAAGAATGGCTTGAGGTGATGGAGTTTCGTGGCTGGCCGCGCCTAAGCTGGCAGGCGACGTCGGGGCTGGGGAAGCCGCCCAGAGACTGGGCCCCACCGCCCCGATTGACGGACGAGAGCCCGGCCTACGTGGAGTACGTGACGGACCGCGAGGGCTCCCTCAAGGGCGTCCAGGTCACCCGCGCTGCCATGCTCAACCATATTCGAGCTCTCATCACCGCCTGTGACTACAAAGAAGGTTCCTCCTACTTTATATGAAGGCCAATTGTCAATCTGAGTGGTGTACAGGAGAGGTGATGATCTGCGTGGTGGACTTCAAGCGGGAGGTGGGTCTGTGGCATGCGGTGCTGGCGGGGATCTTCGCGGGCATGAGCGTGGTCTTCGTCAGCTACTCCCTGATGAAGATGAACCCGGGCTCCTGGATGCTCAACGCCACCCGGCTCAAGGCCACCGCGGCCGTGGTGAAGAGCCGGGACCTCCACTGGGGCCTCCTCGCCTCCAAGGACCACCAGGAGATCAACCTCGCCTCCCTCAGCCTCCTCCTCGTCGCCGACGGAGCCAATCCCTGTACAGCCTATACTCCCACAGCTGCTATTAGGCTGCAAAAGCGGAGTCTTTGCAGGGTCGCTGTCGTCGTGCGACCAGTTTGTGGCCACTTTTTCATCGAGAGGCCTGAGGCCGGAGGCGCTGTGTCCCTGCGCGGGCTCCTCGGAGACGGGGACGCTGTCCATCCGCAGGCCGGGACGGAGTGGCAGCGGAAGCTCTGGCCGCGGCATCCTCAGCATCTCCGCCCTAAGTCATGGCGTCGTGCGCGTGGACTCGGAAAACTCACTCACTTCTCTCACCCTCCAAGATGCTGGCCAGGTTGGAACACTCTTCTCCTTCATCCTCCAAACGTAGAGCTCCTCTTCCCTTAGGTCCTACCGGGCGGGGTGGCAGTGGTAGTAGCCCTGAAAGGGCCGGCCAAGCTGTGCAAAGCGGACGAGATCGGGGAAATCTGTCTCCAGGCCAACTCCACCGGATCCATGTTTGCCTCGCATAGTTAGAAATGGAAGTTGGAAGACGTGAATGCCTGCAGGTACTGGGGCCTCGAGGCACACAGCAGCGGAACTTTCCGTGTAGAGGTGCTGGGGGCAGAGGATCGTCCGCTGAGCGCCGGTGAATGGGTGCGTTCTGGCCTGCTGGGTTTCGTGGGCCCCGGAGCCTTGGTCTTCGTGTGCGGGACCCGCTTCGGCCTCATGCGGGTCTCCGGACGCCTGCACTCCGCCGACGACCTCATCGCCACCGTCCTGGCCGTGGAGCCGATGCGCTTCATCTACCGCGGACGCATTGCCGCCTTCTCCGTCAACGTCCTCCGGGATGAGCGCGTCTGCCTCATTGCCGAGCAGAAGCCGGACGTGAGCGAGGAGGAGAGCTTCAACTGGATGAGTCGCGTCCTGCAGGCCATCGACTCCATTCACCAGGCACCGCAACACCCTCTTTCCACGCCTTTCTACTCAAACTCACTCTATCCCTCTTATAGGTTGGGGTTTATTGCCTGGCGCTGGTGGCCGCGAACGGGCTGCCGAAGACAGCTCTGGGCGGCATCCATGTCGCAGAGACGCGCTCCCGCTTCCTAGAAGGCAGCCTACACCCCACCAACCTGCTCATGTGCCCGCACACCTGCGTCACCAACCTGCCCAAGCCGCGTGAGCCGCAGCCGGACGTCGGCCCCGCGGCCATGTTCGTGGGCAACATCGTCCAGGGCATCCGCATGGCCGCCGCCAAGGGGCGGGAGCTGGGCGGCGAGGAGGAGGCGCCCGCCTACCTCGTGGACCTACTCTGCCAACGCGCTGCCGCCTCCCCCGACCACACCCTCCTCACCCTAGTCAACGCCAAAGGCCTGCCGCCGCTCAGCCTCACGGCGCTCCAGTTCCTCCGCAAGGCCGAACGCATCGCCACCCTCCTCCTGGAGAAGGCCCACCTGAACCCAGGGGACCACGTGGCCCTCATCTTCCCGCCCGGCCTCGACCTCGTGGTGGCCGTCTTCGGCTGCCTCTACGTCGGCATGGTCCCCGTCTGCATCCGACCCCCGCACCCCACCAACCTCGCCCAGACCCTGCCCACCGTCCGCATGATCGTGGACGTCAGTCGCTCTGTGGCTGTCCTCTCCACCGGCGTCATCGCCAAGCTCCTCCGCTCCAAGGAGGCCGCACACCGCGTCGACGTCAAGGCCTGGCCCACCATCGTGGAGATGGAGGAGATCCCCAAGCGCAAGGCCCCGCCGCCCCTGCATCGACCCCCAGACCCTTCCTCCCTGGCCTACCTGGACTTCTCCGTCTCCACCACCGGCATGCTAGCCGGCATCAAGCAGAGCCACGCCTCCACCCTGGCCCTATGCAAGAGCCTGAAGCTCTCCTGCGAGCTCTATCCCTCCCGCCACGTCTGCCTTGCCCTCGACCCATACTCCGGCCTCGGATTCACCCTCTGGTGCCTCTCCAGCGTCTACTCAGGCCATCACTCCATCCTCATCCCTCCCTCCGAGGTGGAGGCCCACCCCGCCCTCTGGCTCACCACCGTCTCCCAGCACAAGGTCCGCGACACCTTCTGCTCCTACGGCGTCATGGAGCTCTGCGTCCGGGAGCTGGGCGACCACCTCTCCGACCTCGCCGACAAGGCCGTCAGCCTCAGCTGCCTCCGCACCTGCGTGGTGGTGGCGGAGGAGCGGCCCCGCGTGGCCCTCTCCGCCGCCTTCGGCACCCTCTTCGCCCCCCTCGGCCTCAACCCCCGCATCGTGAGCACCAGCTTCGGGGCCCGCGTGAACACGGCCGTCTGCATGCCCGGCGCCGCCTCCCCCGCCCCCGCCACCCTCTACGTGGACGCCCGGGCCCTCCGCAACGACCGAGTCACCCTGGTCGAGAAGGGCGCCCCCCACTCAATCCCCCTGATGGAGTCCGGCAAGCTGCTGCCCGGCGTCCGCATCGTCATCGCCAACCCGGACACCCGCGGCCAGTGTGCTGATTCACATTTGGGCGAGATCTGGGTCTCTGCCCCCTCCAATGCCGCCGGATTCCTCGGCGATGAGGAGGCTAATCGAGAGGCCTTCCATGCTCGCCTCTCCACCGGCGACACCAGGCTACACTCTCTCTTTCCCTTCTTCTTGCACTCACTCACACTGCTCTTCTTTTTCAGATCCACCTGGGCTCGGTACGCGCCTCTCTAGTTTCACCTCAACCAAGCCCTCTGCTAATGTCATGCTCACATCCAACTGAAGGAAAAGAGGATTGCAGGACTGGGTATTTGGGGTTCCTGAGACAGACGCAGTCAGTGACGGCGGATGGGGAGCTGCACGATGCCGTGTTTGTGGTAGGTGCGCTGGAAGAGACGATGCTCCTGCGCGGCATGCGCTTCCACCCCGTCGACATCGAGATTACCGTTCTCCGGGCCCACAAGAAGATCTCCGAATGGTCACTCTCTCCCTCTCCTCTCCCCTTCCCTATATGGAGAGAAGGGGTGTGCTTTTGCAGTGCGGTGTTCACGTGGACGAACCTGGTGGTGTGCGTGGTGGAGCTGAGCGGGTCGGAGTCGGAGGCGCTGGACGTGGTGCCGCTGGTGACGAGCGGGGTGCTGGAGGAGCACCAGCTCATCCTCGGCGTCGTCGTCGTCACCGACCCCGGCACCGTTCCCATCAACAGCCGCGGCGAGAAGCAGCGCATGCACCTTCGCGACGCCTTCCTCCACGACCAGCTCGACCCCATCTACGTCGCCTACAACATGTGAACATTCCACCAGCCCTCCTCCTACCCTCTTTCCGAGCTTCCCCCGCCCATCCCTCCTGCCACATGCACTCACACATATCCCTTCTACTCCCTTCCATTCCATCGCGCCACTCTGTCCCAGCAGTATGAACTTATCTGCCAGTTAGGTTGAAGAAGCCTTTGAGTAGCGCAATATGCGGATAGACTTTGTGAGCATCTGCATTGCCAGCTTGGGCCCTTCCGTGTACTGATGAAACACGCTGTCTCTCTCTTTTTTGGGTGCCCGCCGCCAATGCTGGATTGTGAGGATGAGCGATCGAATCTGCGTGCTTTCCACCACTCCCTTTTGGCTATTCTTTCGCTACGCCTTTGCCTACGTAGTCACTTTCAGGTCATCCAATACTTTCATATGCCCTTCTTTCTTAACTAAAACTATCCATAGCCAGGATGCCAAATATTGAGTGTAATTGCATTTGTAGCTGTCACTCTGACTGAGTAAAAAATCGGCCAATTTCAATTCAACATACAAGAACCTCGAAATAGAAAAAAAATTGTTTTATGGAAAGTAGAGAGCAAAAGAAAATATGAACTTCAAGTAGAGAAGAAGACGAGAATGCCGGAATTGGAAAACGCTCGGCCACAAGTGTTCGAGCGCAAAGCACGACGGGAGCCGACGAAGGAGGAGCTGGAGCAAATCGATGGGGAGGATCCCATCGATGCCCTCGAAATATTCGAGCTCATCCGCGACATCAACGACCCCGAGCACCCCCTAACCCTAGAGCAGCTTGCAGTTGTTCAAGAGGTCCTCCTACCCTTTTTCCGGTTTCTGCCAACTTTCTCAAACTTCACTGGCAATGGAAGGACCTGATACGGGTGGATGATGCTGGGAATCGAGTGGGTGTTCAGTTCACGCCAACCATTCCGCACTGCTCCATGGCGACGTTGATTGGGCTGGCTATTCGGGTGAAGCTCCTCCGCTGCCTCCCGCCTCGATTCAAGATCGCCGTCTCCATCACGCCTGGCACTCACTCTTCGGAGGAAGCCATCAACAAACAGCTTGCTGACAAAGTTCACCCTTTTTGCTCAAACGCTGTTTTCAGCTGCAATTCGACAAATATTGCGTCTATTGTCTGAAATTAAAATTATGTGTTACTTTTTGAAAAATAGACGTTGGTAAGCAAATCTGGCTAGGTACAATTAAATTTTAAATTTAAAGTTTTAGCTAGCCATTTACAAACCCCAAACAAACATATATTGACAAAATCAGTATTTTTCGGAGAATTATTCAACCTAAAATTTTTACGTTTTTCGTTAAAATCAATTTTGCATAATTCTAAAATGTTAAAAAAAGTCCGTATACAGTCTGTAAATAACTGTCTTTGGCCTGGAATTTTATAAATGTAGTTATGCGCTTCTAATCGACTGAAATTATATTTTTCGCCAATAAAAACTGTTAAAAGTTATTCTCCCTCATTTTTAAGACGTTCTAATGAAACTATCAAAAAAATCATATTAGGAGAGAACTGCAGCGGCCTTGGAGAATCAACACTTGCTGGATGTAGTCAACCAATGCCTCACAATCAGAGATCGCTAGAATGTTCTTCTCTATCTCATTATCAGATACATTTTACACGTGTAGATTCTTCGGCATGAAAGACGAAACACCGAGATCCGACTAATCACTGGCCAAAGAGCAATGGAAAACACAGCTGAACATTTGAAAAGCTCGGAGGCTTAAATTTGAGAAGCTATAAAGTTAGAAAACATGGAATGCAAAATCTGCACGAAAAGTTCAGCTAGTTTATGCAGAAGCCAAAGCAAGTTGGTCTTCAGCGGGATGCATGGCTGTGATGCCTCTCTCCTCCACGATCTTGCTCACTTCCCGCTGCATTTCGTCCAGGGAAGCATTCGCATCGATCACCTGCGAAAAGATGAGGAAAGATAGGTGGGCGATGGGAATGGGCAAGAGAACCTTGACGGGTGCTTTGGGCGATTCTGGCTCGTGGCCGAGGAGCCAGCGTTCATGATAGAAGTGCAGGTCTTCCAGATACTCCTAAAAAGCAGGAGGTCTAGCAAGTTGGTCTTGCAGAAGTTGCAGTTTGAGACCAATGAGATGTCCTTCTCTTCAGCGCGGCCTCTGGCCTCAATCCTTGCCCGGGACAGCTTCGGTGATGCTTTCAGGTAGACTGAAGAGGACGCTCTGTCTGGGTCATAGAAAGATGAGACAGGAAGTGTAACGGTAGAGGTCGGGTTGGAAAGCGGCGGGGAAGGCCGTGTGACGGAAGAAGTTGAAGCCGTCCTCCAGCACGGCTTGCTCTACCAAGCTCAGGCATCCTCTGCGATGCCGAGCCCAGGGTTTGCACTAAGGAAGAGGGGAAGAGGGCGGACCGCTTGACGAGGTTGGGGATGAAGACAAAGTGGGCGCTGAGAAGGGAACGCTCCTGCACCATCAACTGGTTCTGGCTCATAGACTGGCTGAGACCATGAGTAGTTGATGGTATTGAAGATGAGAAAGGAGGAAAGGAACTGGTGAAGCTTGATCATGTCCAGTTGTACGAGGGATTGGAAGAGAAAGCTGTAGCGCTGCGGATCTTTGTACATCAGCTCCAGTGGGTTGTCGCTGCCTAGGTTTCGCCAGCGATTGACTGGCTCTGCCACACCCTTAGTCCATTTCATTTCTCAGCTATCCACAAGGACCAGTTTCAGGAAGAGTAGTACATGGAAGCCGAATTTCTCCACCAGGTATTGGAGAATGCTGGTTTTCCCGCTCCCAATGTTGCCCTCGATTACGATTCGAAACGACCTCATTCCTTCATTCAAAACGAAATTTAGTAACTTTTAATCTATGTCGTTGGTATCTGTCGAAAAGTTAATTTTAATCTATATCGGCGGTAGTCAGAAAACAAATGCACTATTTTCCTCGATTGAGCAAACAGAAAGGCCGGGAAGGCCGGGAAGGCCTGTTCATATTCATTTTCATGCGGCGTGAAGAAGAGGAAATGAAATCAATTTTATCCAGGTTTTTTTCCGAGGAGACAGAGGGTGAAGAGGGCAAAGCAAGAGTTTAACAATCGCGGAAACAACAGCAACATTCGCTTCGCCCTTCTTTAGTGCTGTTTCTTCCGGAATGAGCAGCCTGCAAATTGCATTTTCTCTAAAACTGCATTTTAACTGCGGTAAGTTGTAAAAGGCGTTGCAATGAAATCAAACGTACAGGCATGGCACCCTAACAAACTACATTTTCTCAATCTCATCAAATCTGGAAAGAAAAGCGCTTTAATGCCAGTGAAGTTTAGGAGTGTCGTGTGTGCATAGCTGAAGATGTTGTTGATTGGGAAGAAGGGAAGGGAGGGTAACCGTCGGTGAGTCGAGCTTTGCCGCCGGTGGGCTGGCAGAGGACGGTGGAGCAGCCGAGGCAGATGACAACGGTGTGGGCGTGGCTGAAGACGGTGGTGATCTTGTAGCAGCCCGGGCACTTCACGTCCATGAAGAAGCTGTTCGGGTGCTGCACCAGACGCTTCAGCTTGCACTTACGCTGCTCCTCTCCCGCCTACAATTTCCTTGTTGATTCAATCAATATCATCTACTGCAATTGGCAAATAGAATAGAAGATAAAGTGGAATGCCTCACATCGGGATGGAGGAGATCCTTGGCGAGAGGCATTTTTCTGTGGTGGCTGGCAGAGACTAACTCTAGCTTGAGCTCTCTGAAACCCAATTAAACAATAAACGAGGCTTCAGAAATCAGTATCGCAAAAAAGTTGCAGACAAAAACACGAACCCTTAAAAACTATCTAGCATTCACACATTGAAGTGAGCAAGAGGCTGGACTGGTACTAGCGATGTGGGTAGGTTACACCATGTTGTGTGCCTTCAGTTGCTATTCTGCGCGCAGCATGGTGCCAAATTATTTCCATTTTAAATTAAGCAAATTTTTAAGGCTTACTTTTGCAGCATACTTAGAAAAGTGGAAATGAACGAAAAGCAAAAAAGAAAGTGAGGTTAAATCGAACTTGTTTGGAAAAGAAAGGTTGTGAAGGTAAGAAAGGCTTGCGTAGTTGGGTACAGTAGTTTCTCAGGTTACATCAGGCTCAGCCGTCCTGCCTTGCCGTTCGCTTTGAGTTCGGCGCCGTACGCGTTGGCTTGTATCAATCATCTTTCTTTCATTCTCCTTTTTTTCCCAGTGCTAAACTAGAGTAGAGATATTTGAAGCAAGTGAAAGAGCAAAATGGTTCTGTCGTGTCGCTTCTACCGGGAGCGATACCCGGAGGTGGACGATGCTGTGATGGTGAATGTGAAGTCCTTGGCCGAGATGGGCGCCTACGTTCGCCTTCTGGAGTACAACGACATCGAGGCACTTCCCCTATCCTTCTCAACAACCCTAACTCAACCCTCAACCCCTCACTGCAGGGTATGATATTGCTGAGTGAGCTGTCACGACGGCGCATTCGCTCTGTGAACAAGCTCATCCGCGTAGGCCGCAATGAGTGCGTAGTGGTCATCCGTGTGGACAAGGAGAAGGGTTGGTTGGTGTGGCTGGTGAGGGGCAGGAGTGGAAAAGATGGGCTGGGGTGCAGGCTACATCGATCTGTCCAAGCGGCGCGTGTACACGAAGGACCTGCGGTTGTGCGAGGAGCGATTCGCGAAGGCCAAGGCGGTGAATTCCATCCTGCGCCATGTGGCGGACCAGCTGGGCTACGACTCCGATGAGCAGCTGGAGGATCTCTACGGGCGCACTGCCTGGTTCTTCGACGACAAACTCAACCAGAAGGCTGCCGCCTATGATATCTTCAAGAAAGCCATCAGGTCCCCTTCCCTCCTTCCTCCTTCAATCCTTCCAATCAATTGCATTGAAGCGAGCCGGACGTGTTGGACCAGTGCGACATAGACGAGAAGACGAAGGAAGTCCTGCTGGAGGACATCAGGAAACGACTCACGCCACAGGCTGTCAAGATACGCGCTGGTTGGGGCTGGAGTGTTGGTGTGGAGGGGTTGGAAGGTGAGTAAGGGTTGCAGACATGGAAGTGAGCTGTTTCGAGTACAAGGGGATAGATGCGGTGAAGGAGGCGCTGACAGAGGGTCTGGCCCTGTCCACGGAGGCCCTGCCGATCAAGATCAATCTCATCGCCCCTCCGCAGTACGTCATCACCACACAGACCCTGGAGCGCGCCGAAGGACTCGCCGCCATCTCCACCGCCCTCCAGAAGATCAAGGAGAGCATCGAGAACAACCAAGGATCATTCCGCATCCTCGTCGAGCCTAAGGTTCTCTCACTTTCCTTCTTTTTTCCAAATCTTAATTTTGCATTTCACATTCTGCATCATATCGAAGAATTGGAGAAACTAATCTTTGAAAATAGAGCATAGACAAAGTACTGAATAAGCATGATATGAATGTAGGTGGTGACGGATGGGGAGGAGAAAGAAATGCGGCGGCGCATGGACCTGTTGGAGCTGGAAGCTGAGGGCGCGGAGGATGGGGAGGAGTACAACGAGGAGGGCATGCAAGCACCCGCTGATCTCGATCGACAGATGGACCAAGTTTTTGCTCTCTTCTTCCACCCAGCTTCTTCCACATCTCTCATTCCAACAGGAGCAGCAGAGTACGAAGCCCAAGAAGAAAGAAGAGGCTGATGAGGAGGAGGAAGAGGACGATTGAAATCCGACACTCTTTTTATATCACCCCCCGCATCATTCATGCTCCGCTTTTTCCTGTTATCTTTCTTGTTGTTCACCGCATCATTGGCCTCAACGGAAAAGTCCGTACTTATCCACTCAGCTTTCAAACTAAGGTAGGCGCATATACAGCGAATGGGGCTGCTACAGGAAACTGGTGAAAGATGAAGGGAGAGAGATGGGAAAAGTCGTCAATCGAAGCGCGCAAATCGGTATCCGATATTGGCAAAGGCTGAGAATAGAAAGCAGCAAGTTCCCGCTGTTATGAAACGCAATAAACCTGTGAAAGGCATTCCTGCATTGCGAGGCCAAAGCTGACAGCGGAGGCCAACCAACAACTATTCAGAAGCACAAAAGCGCGGGGGATATGAGCGAGGCCAAGCGTAGAGACTTCTGGAGAGGAGAAAAGACGATTGCTTTACACTTGGGGTGGGTGGGTTTTGATATGGCTAGGATGGGTGGGAGGAAGTGTAAGTGTACCATCGGTGCATCATTGGAGGTCTAGGGAAAGCCAGGGTAGGAAGGAGGCCGGAGGTTGCATGGTGGCAGGGAAGACTTGGGACTGAGAGAGAGAGTGAGGAGGAGAAGAGGAAGGGAAAGAGGCTCAGGAAAGGTAGGAGGGCAGGTGATCCTCCGGTGTATGACGCTGGATTTGGTCCTGCGTAAACTTCACGAAGGTTTCGTACTGCTCTGAAATGAGCGAGGTGTTTGAGCAATTGAGGAGGAGAAGAGGAGGATGGAGAACCAGAGAGGCGCTGGTAGAGAAGGCCGTCGTACTGGGCGCGGAGGCGTTCCTCCTGCTCACGCAGAAGACGCTCACAGATCTGCTGCACCTGAGACAAGAAGCACAGGATGAGGGCTGCTGAGAAGGGGAGAAAAGAGAGTGAGAGTGCCTGTGAGAAGGTGAAGGTGGGCTGTTTGGGCTTCTCGGGGGCGGCGGGGTGCTGGCTCTCCCCGTCGGAGTCGGAGCCGGAGGAGGCGGGGCAGCGGAAGTCCTCCGCCTTGCGCTTCAGACTGCGCGACGCTGGCAGCACCTTGCGACGACGCAGCGACCTTTCAATCCATCCCCAATTAGCAGTCAGTAGAGCGTAGTGAAAGGTAGGCAGTACTTGATTTCAGCAGTGAGATAGCTCTCCAGCTGTTCCTGGCTGAGGCGACTGCGGGGGAGCAGAGCGCCGAAGACGGAGTGGCTGCTGGCGGAGGAGGCGGCGTTGGAGGCGGCCTTGGAGGAGGTGGGGGAGGCGGAGTTGTTGGAGGTGGTGGAGGGGTTGAGGGTGTTGGAGGGGTTGAGGGTGGTGGAGGGGCTGAGGGAGGCGGAGGAGGCGCCGCGGAAGGGGGAGAGACGAGCGCGTTTGACGACGCCTTCGGGGGAGTGGAGAGCTTCCAGCTCCAGAGGGCGCTTCAGAGCCAGTCCGCAGGCCATCCTTCTGCTCCTGTCTCAAAGCAGCGTCTTTGCGTTTGGAAGGCGGGGGAGGAGATGAGATAAGGTGGAGTGGTTACGAAAGAAGAGGAGGAGGAAGGGCTGGAAGGGTGAAGGTAGGGGACTAGAAGAGGGCGTGGGTGGTGCTGGCGGCGGCGATGAGAGCAATGATGGCGGCGTATAGGCGTGGTGTAGGGCAGAAGGGGGGTGAGCACAGTGGGGGTGCTTTGTGTGCGTGTGAGCAGGGGAATGCAGCGAATAGCAGGGGGCAGGGCAGCCCAGCCCCTCCCACACCCTACGCTCACCACCCCAGCCCTGCCTTGTCATACGCAGCCTCATTTTGGCGCCCATTCAAACCTACCATTCACATTATAAAAATATTATTTTTAAAAAAAAATCTAGTTTTTAAAAAAAAAAAAAAAAAAATATTTTTTTTAAATAAAAACATTTGTTCATGTCTTATTTTGCAGGACAAATTCAAACGGGTTTCTTTTTGAAATCATTTTTGTTTGTTACAACGTTGTCTTAGCGTGACAGGAAAGAGTTTGTAGCATGCTTGTCCATCTTCATTGATATTCGTGAATTAGCCATATACATCATTTCATTTATTACCTAGATGTAGGACCGAAGGTTTCTTTATCTAAGAATCGTTCATGAAAACCAAAATGCATCATAAAATTCCTTTCAATAGATTTAGTTGACATTTGATCGTGAGGAACTTGGTTTCAGCCATAGCGACCACCTTTGCTTCAGCTGTTGGATCTCGCGACAACACCTGTCAATTTATGCTCTCATCCAATCATCCACATTCAATTCATATAAATTTCGGTTACCTCGTTTTGATGCAGCAGCTCAGCTGTTCTTCTCTCCAGTTTCTCGGCAAATGCACCAGCTTGTTTGGCACAGCGCGTTTCGCTTTGAAAGCTAAATTTGTGCATTCTGTAATGGGGTGGGATGCAAAAAGCGAGACTTAAAACCGCATTCTGATGATGTAGAAGAGAGCAAGCAGGGCCAAAATGTGATCAGCCTCTTCCAGTAAGCTCCCGTCGACCAGATCTAGCCCATTCAAGCACAAATCCAACACCTATTTTGAATTCTGGGAAGCTGATTTTGTTTGAAAAACGGCGAGAAAGAAGAAAACCTGAGGCAGGAGATGTTTGAAATGGTGGATGTTAGCTTTAACGCAGTCTACAAGCTGGCCGCGAATCCCGCTCAAATGACTCGGCGACAAGAAGTTCAGCTTGCCCAGTCCCTCCTTCGTCAAATAGGACAGCACTGCAACTAGCCAATCAGTTCCGCAGTCCAATTGAACGACGCCAAAGACTAGGAGGACATTTGAGGGTTCCTTGCGGCTCCAGTCTAAAGAGCAGGCCCGGGAGCAGAACTCTGGCGGCCCTCGAACGCTCCTGCTCCACACTGCAGGTCACCATGGCCGCCAGCAGGGACAGGGACAGGTCCTGTAGCCAGTGCTCCTCCGCCTACGCATCTAGTCACTCATTCAGCTATATAGCCCAGCACTAGAGGAAGGCCTCGCCGTCTCGGATGGCCAGGGCTGGGAGTGGCTGAGGAGGCAGAGGTGGTGGCTGAGGAGGCGAAAGGCGGGCAGATGCCAGGCGTCCTTGCCGGGCTCGGCCAGCAGGGCACTCAGGTGCGGCGCCAGGGCCTCGAAAACGGCCGCATGACTGCGCACGGACACCGCCAAAGGACTCCGCCAGCCCTCCACCTCCAGTCGCTCTGCCTTCAAACAGTGCAATCACTGGGGATGAGTGTCAGGACGCATCTGATAGGGACCAATAGGCCGATGGTCTGTGGCTTGGGTGCGGCTGAGGTGCTGGCCTGCTGGCAGAGCTCCCAGAGCACGTCCGGTCGCAGCTCCGTGAGAAGCTGCACAACTACGCGAATGCTTGACTTTTGCCCGACCTCCTCCAGCTGTCGGTAGAGGATCAGCAGCAGCGAGGACACCTGTGAGCAACTACTGCCTGACTATTTATTTCCCCAATCTCTGTCTGTCTCCACCGGCATTGGGTGATCCGGAAACTGGCGGCAGAAGGGCAGGATGAAGTCCAGGACGGCCGGCAGCTGTTCGGAGAGCTCCTCGCATTCTGCCTCCTGTTTGGCCAGCCAGTTGGCCAGGAGGCGAGCGATGGAGACGAGCTCGGTGTGGCAGTTTTTCAGGCGTTTCAGAGTCTGGGCGGAGAGGGGCAGGAGAATAGCAAGAGTTCTGGGCGTGACGGCGCGTTCCACGGCGCAGAGCAGGCCGATGATCACCTCGCGCGGCTGGCAAGAGTCCACGATGAGGCGAAGGAGCTCGCAGGCCTCCTCCCAGGCCGAAGGATTTTCGTCAGCCAGTATTCCATCGCTCATCTGCGCTGCCAAGAGGCTGAGCAGGCCAAGACAGGCTGGATGCAAGGCTTCCCTGCCCTTGCTCCCTTTTACCAAGACCAGGGCTTCTGCATAGTCCCCGGCCAGTACCAATTCTTCCAGCATCGATTCCATTTTTACTGAGAACCGTTCTTTTAGGGTAGATGGGTAGGAAGCAAAGTGCGCGGTTGTGGAGCTCGCAGATGGAGACCGTAGGAGGCGGTGGGCGGGTCTTGGGCGGAATGAGCGCGAGGAGAATGGAGTGGAGTGGAGGGGGGAGGTTGGAGGGAACGGGGGGTGAGGCTGGTGGTATGCAGAGAGCTACTGAATCAGCCAATCCACTCCTCCTTTCCTCCTCCTCCGAGGTTGGGGGGTTGAGTGAGAGGGGGGGGGGGCGCCGACGGTGTCCCCTTCACCTCCCCTGTGCTAGGCGCGTATGTGTGCTGTGGAGGGAGTGAGAGAGAGCTTCTGCTTTATTCCAGCACAGCGCACCACGTCTGGCTCCAGTGCATGCCGCCCCCAGCCTACTGCCGCCCCTCCTGCTAGCCCCCCTGAGCCATCCTCAATCCTACGCCCTCGCCAGAGCAGTCAACCAACGCCCAAACGGCGCCATGAACGCCGCCCCGCCGGATGACACCAATCTATGGTCTCTTTCGGCCTATATTTGTCCTCCATTTATTGTCCTCAATGCAAAGTCAACAGAGACGATGATTGTACTGTGAGATTGGGGCTGTGGAGGGGCACATGAATGAAGCGTGTTTGTAGGTCGCGCATGCTTGCGGAGGTCCAGTCGCGCTCGGCTGGGACTCTGCCGCAAGCCTCCCTCCTCGTCCTCGGCGACAACGACAGCGGCAAAAGCAGCCTCGTCGCCCGCCTCAGCAGACGGGAGGCTGAGCCTCATCCTGCCTACGGCGGCCTCCAGTACTCCTACCTTGAGGTTTTCCATTCCTCCCCAAACTTCACCCACCCCTCAATGTCAACCCTCTCAAGACTGCATCTATAGGACGGCAATATAAACTTGGCAGATTTTGTACACTTCTAAGGTTAGGCCCTAGCTAGGCTTCACAATCCCAAAAGCAGTCACCCACTCTGCTTTGCACGCCCAACAGTTCATTTCTACTCGTCAAACAGCCCAGCTACTGTCTCCTCAGTGGACACATGGATTGATGGACGGTCTCTGGCTATAGGGAATGAAAGAAGGTGGGGGTGATTGGCAGGTGAACCCGGACCTGAAGGACGGTACCTACGCGTACCAGCTGGGCAGCGATGTGGGGAGTGGGGAAAGCGGGCGACTGGGCGTCTGGCTGATGGACGGAGAGCTGGCCTACTCCGGCCTCCTCCGATTCGCCCTCCCGCCCGACCTCTTCCACTCCTCGCTGGCCCTCATCTGCGTGAGCATGGCCGAGCCCTGGGCCCTCCTCTCCGCCCTGCATCGTTGGACTGCCTTCCTGGAGCACCACCTATCCACCCTGGACCAGCGACAGCTCACTCAGTCCAGAGAAGCCCGTTCTATCAGCTCTTGTCATCCTCGCCCCTGCTATTCTTTCAAAGCCCTTATGCTGCAGAGGTGCGTTTTTGGCAAGAGTATGTGGAGCCGCTGGACAGCAGCAGTCACAGCGATCTGGGCGCCAAGGTTCCGTCCATGGAGACGGAGCACGTACTCCTCCCCCTCTCACAGTCCACCCTCACCCACAACCTCGGCATACCCCTCATCGTTGTTGTCACCAAGGTCCATTCTCTGCCTTTCCTGACTCTTCCATCCACATCACATTTTCATTCTTTCAGTGCGACACGATGGCTCAGTTGGAGAAGGACTACGACTTCAAGGATGAACACTTCGATTTCATTCAACAGCACATTCGCAAATTCTGCCTCAACTGTAAGTCGTTTCTCTCAGGACGACAGCCTGTCACAAACGATCTGCCAGCACATGCATCATGTCTTGCAGATGGTGCAGCCCTCTTTTACACATCCGCAAAGGAGGGGCGGAACCTAGAGGGTCTCTACAAGTACCTTCTACATCGCCTCTACGACTTCTCTTTCACCCAGCCTGCTCTCGTCGTCGAGAAGGACGCCATTTTTATGTCAGCTTTTCTTTTCTTCTTTCTCTTTCGGTTGGGGGTCTGGGGGGTGGTGTGCATGGGATTGGACATGAGGCATGCGTCACATGACGCTAGCTAGGAACTGGCAGAAATTCCTTCCCCAGCCAGCTGAACAGGCTTCTTTTCCAACCGGGGGAGAGCGCTCCTGCCACCACTCCGCCCTAAGCCCCCCAGCCCCTTCCAGCGCAACACACCTACCTCCACACCAGCCTATTTCCCTCTCTCTGTCAACTTACCTGTCGCTTTTTCCCATCTATTCCTTCAGCTGAGCGAGAGAGGGAATATTTGCAGTCCAGCGGGTTGGGATAATGAGAAGAAAATTGGGATCCTGCACGAGAATCTGCGAAACTTCCGGCCAGATGACCTCCTCACAGAGCACATCAAGAAGCCTGTCCTCCGCAGGGTTCCCCATTCCTTCACGCCTCCTCTCCCTCCATCACTGCTCTGCCATTGCAGCCGCAGCCGAAAGAGGTGGAAGTGAGTGCGGAGGATGACCAGGCTTTTCTGGCCAAGCAGCAGAATCTCATCGCCGCCCAGCCCACCTCCTCCCCCGCCACCGCCGCCACCGCGGCTCCCAAAGCCTCCATGTCCATGGTCTACTCAAGCTCTTACCTCACTCTTACAATCTCTTGCCTCCCTCTACCAGTCCCCTCTCCTGGCTTGCCTCCGAGTGGAGCTAGAGTGAGAGAGTGCTCCCTCCCTCCTCCCCTCCCTTGCCCTGCCCCGTGCATGGACTGGCCTGCCTAAAGTTTTGCCTGGCTAGAGAGGGCAGACTAACCCTGCTGCGGTCTGCTTGCAGGACTCCCCTCAGATGCCTCGCTCTCTCAAGCCCGCCGCCTCCGTCTCCGCTGCTACTCCGCCCAAAGCTGTACTCACATCCCTCTACTCCTCATACCCCACAAAAGCCCCATTACGACAAAAATGTCTACTGTTAATTTGCCAAAAAAATAATTAATATATGTTTTAAAAAATTTTTAAACTCCACTTTTCGCTAAAATAAGAATTTGTGCATGCGTCAAACAGGAGAATTTTTTTTGACAATTTCTCAATAGAACTCTTGCTCTTGGCACCTTTGTCATAGATAGCTCCCGCTCTAGCAAGAAATAGCCACGGCTTGAGAGGGCTTGAATAGAAGACTTCAGCTAGAAGATAAGGTGAACTTGAAGGCGGAGGGTAAAGCGGCTTTGGGAACGCCGGGTGCAGCTGGGACGAACGAAGGCGTCCTTGCCCACTTCTTCAACAACCTCCTCAAGAAAAACGGGGAGGCCGCTGACAGCCCCAACAACAACACCACCACTGCTACGCCACGATCTGCTGCCAGTTTGCTCTTGGCCCTATTCAACCTACCCTGAAACAATCTTCCCGGATTGAGTGAATGGAGAGCAGCTGTCGGAGTCGCAAAAGGCGGCAGAGCTGAGTCGCATGATCG
Organism: Ptycholaimellus sp. GST1_10; assembly: GCA_030248095.1. Classification (NCBI taxonomy): domain Eukaryota; kingdom Metazoa; phylum Nematoda; class Chromadorea; order Chromadorida; family Chromadoridae; genus Ptycholaimellus; species Ptycholaimellus sp. GST1_10. The sequence continues at coordinate 13,736 of JASANA010009298.1, read as the reverse complement.
AGGCCTCGCAACGACACAAGGACGCAAAGCAGACAACCTCCTAAACTCACCCTCCCTCCCCTCCCCGCTTTCGCTGTCCATAATAACTTCTCAGCCGCACCTTCCAGTCCCTCTTTCACTCCCGCCTTGAGCTTCCTCATCCGGGTCCTGCTAGCGTCCGAGCGTATGCGTTAGGAACAAAAAACCCAGCCATCCCCAATCCTATGCCACCAGACAGGGCCTGTGGAGTTGTGTACATGTGCTTGGAAGGGCTGGCAAGAGAGCTTTGCTCCACCGCCACTTTGTTGCATCCATAGTCCGGTTGCTGTTCTTCGTTTTTCTCCCTTTCAGTTCCCCGCGAAAGCCTCACTGGGAAAGGCGCGATCTAGGACAGCTGGCGGCAGTTGGAACAATTCTCTCTCACCTTCAGAGTGTCCTGAGATATTCTTGGCGCCTCTCAGTGCACATGTGGCCAATTCCAATCATGCTAGCTACCTTCAGCCTGGCTCGGAGGCAGCGGAGCAGCGACCCTCTTTCTGGCTTCCTTTTCCGCTTTCCTCTTTAAGGCTCCTCCATTCGGTACCAAGTCAACCTGTGCTGGATAAGTTTTACGACATTCTCACTTTCACCCCCCAACTTTACATCATATTGAAGCAATTCATTGAAACAAATCTTAGATATTTTGAAAAGCAAATTAATTTTCAAACTTAATATTTTATTTTTCGAAAACTTTGGCACTTATGATCAAGGCATATGCCACATAATATCCACCATCCCAAGTATAAAAACAATTCAGAAGACATCGATATGCAAGATAATTTCAATCCAAAATATCTTTGGTATTTCAATCCTCCAGATTTCTCCGCCTGTGAATAATGTGCGCGTAACTTTGTTGGTCTGCTGAAAAATCTGACATAAAATGTTTAAAGGGTTCGTTTAAAGAGCGCTGACGACTGCACCTACGAAAGTTAATTAATAGAAGAGTTCAACAATTGCAGGTTCAGTGAAGAATGATGGAGAAAAACATGCAAGGCAGCGTAGGTTACAGTGGTGGAAGCATTGTTGCACTGTGCAGATTAAACTTTTAAAAAACGAAATTACTAGGTTAATTTAGGGCTTAGGCTAATGTGGGCTTCGAGTTCTTCAATCTGCGTTTGTTTATCAATTTACACAATCGAACCTTTTGTACACGGAAAAATATGATTTTTTCCCAGAGCTTAAACTCAATCGCACTTCTTTGATCCATTCATTTAAAAAATAGAGTCCAAGTTAGAATTTACTTCATTCATTTGCTGTTATGGCTGCCATCAACTATCATGGTTTCCACACTGATGACACAAATGAAGCCACGGTTTCAGTTTTAGTGCTAGGAGTCTTCCCACCTCCTATAAAACCATTTCAGAAACAAGCTGCCGAATCCAATCTTAACAACACCCTTCTAAAGCTCTTGGACCGCCTTCCACACGTAGCCTCCGCAATCGTGAACCTCGTGGGCATCCTCCACTGGCCCAGCCTTCAACTCACTTGCCGCAACCTCGCTTCTGCCGTCCAGCGCCACTCCCGAGTGCGAGCCCTGCACCTCGAAGCCTACTGCTCCCGTTCACAGCCCCAGCTTCTGCTCAGCCACCAGCCTGGACTCTGCCACGGCAGTAGTAGTAGAGAGAGCAGCTTTTGGAGATCCAAGCAGCGCCTAGGAGCGGTGCCCTGAGGCGTTTGGTGAGCTGGGCTGCCAGCCGCTACAATATTAGCCATCTTGAGTCTCTTGGAATTGCTATTTGGGAATCCAAAGGCTGGTGGTCAGAGCTGAAGCAGCTGCCTAACTGGCTCAACCTGGACGGCATTCGGGACTTTCACATTGACCTGAGTGATATGGAAGCTGATTTGCCAGAGGCTTTGGCCCAGTTGCCCTGGCTTTTTGACCTCGTTCAACGCCTCAGCCTCCTCTACATCCATCTGGACCACCTAAAAGCTCTGCCATGGCTGCGGCAGACCCAGCTTCCCAAGCTTGTGCTGCATACATCCGACGAGCCCATTCCGGTGCACCTACTGCCAGCAAGCCTAGAAGAGTTGGTGCTGGAGGGAGCGGGAGAGGATGATGAGGTTATCTACGATTTGCTGCAAAGGTGCCCAAAGCTGCGGAAGTGCAGCACAGAGCTCTTGAGCCTCAATGGACTGTTGAAAATAGCGGAGCTTGCTCTCTCTTCCGATCGCAGCCTTCGGATGGAAGTTGACTTCCTCCTCACTCCTTTACAGGAGCTGGTAGAGCTCAACTACAGCCTGGAGGCTGGGCAGAGGTTGGTGGACGAAGAGTTGGACAGTTTTCTGAAGCGAAACATATCACTTTGCCTGCAAAGCCACTTTTCGCCAAAGGAGGGGAGGATTCTAATCGCCCTCTCTTTCACCTGCAGCAAAAAGCCGCTATTTTCATTCTACCTCAGTAGTGCACTTGTTAAGATGCAGTGATACAGTGGAAATTCTTTTATGTATGTTGAGAAATGGTGTTTGCAAAATAGTGCAGATTCGACCGAACAATGGTTAAACACCCCTTCCCAGATCAGACAATTGCAAAAGCAAAAGTGGGCAAAGCTGAGCAGTATTAGTGCAGTAACTTGTGGTTGTTCGTGAAATTGGGCTAGCGCAAATGGAGCACATCTTTTTGATTTTGACCGTTAACACTTACATTTTGAATTTTTTTGGTTTTTAAACGGTGAAAAGAGCTTCAATTTCGCTTTAGCGATGGTATCAGTTATATTTTCGTTGACGAAAGGATGAAAGCAGTTAAGCTTTGTCAAAGTTCAATTCTATTCTAAAATCACCGTTATATATGCCAACAAGGTATTATAGGCTATCGCCAATAGATGCGCGGCCTTGTTCACCATGTTAAACAGTGATATGAATAATCAGCATATTGGCTCAAGAAATACTAAAAGGACACAAACAAAAGTAGAAAGTAATAGATTAGCCTCGCTCTAGTTTTGGTTTCTGAGGCATTTAAACGATAAATAATAATCTAAATAATAATAAATGATTAAGACCAGTAAAATACAATTTTTCGAAAAGGTTTCAAATTTTAATGTCCCAATTTTCGAGGTTTTTTGACCATAAATCCAGAACAAATCAAAATTAGACCATGCCCAGAAAAACCCTCCTACCCACCACCCAGACAGACCTTCATACAAAATTTCAGCCAATTTCATTGAAAAACCGTTGAGTCCGGGCTCTGGAACCAAACATATATATATATACTAGTTATATGGGTCAGTGGCCGCGCTCCGCGCGGCCACATTATGTGAAGCACAAACGCCACACATTGCATTGAAGGCAATTAAGCATTTCAAGAATTTCAACAACAATTCCAAATTTAATGCACAGATTCTTTTATGCCCCATATTCAGATTATTTAAATTATTTAATTAATTTACTTTGGTTGAGTCAAAGAAGAAGGTCAAATTCTGGCTCAACTCAAAAGCAGTCAAATCAATAAGGCTAATGAACTTAAAAAATTGCTCACATTGTGGCGAATGTGAGCTTATCAATTGCCCACAGCATATCCCTTGTTAAAACTACTTTGAAACCCCAGCTCTCCGAGTAGAGCCGAAATCGCGAAAATTGACTGAACTCATTGGGATTTTTAAAAAAACTTATACAGAAAAAAGAAAAAACTAAATCAATGATTATAAAAAGAATGATTTGGCCTTGAATTTAAAAAAAAGTCCGCCAAGAAATATTGAAAATCGGCTGAGCAATGAAGTTTCAAAGTCGGAAAATGACCAAAATGAGCACATTTTCGATATTTTCATTATTTTATAGGATTCAGGGACAGGTGCGCCCTATTGCCAAATCCTGCCCTATCCGAGCTCTATCCAAAATGGTATCATGTGACAGGATAAGTTGAGAATCCAGTCTGACCAAGGTACCCTCCCAAAGTGGTATCACGCATATTATACAAGATATATATGCGGACAGACGGACGAAAAATGGGGTAACTGTATAAGCGGGCCTTGGCCGCCCGCTGCTCCGGGCAAGGCGCCAGAGCTCCTCCGGCCTCCGGGCACGGGTGCTACGGCCCCTACGCTTCGACTAGCATGCTACGCATCCCCTACGCATCCCCTACGCTCCGGGGCCTCCGCACCCATACCCTCCGGCCTACGGAGCTCCGACTGCCCTGCCCTCCACGGCAGGCGGCCTGCGGCCGCGCAAAAATGTGAACAGAAAAATGACAATTACTTAGAACTTCATGTTTTGTTCTGCTAATGAACAGACTATTTGAAAATGATTGTACCATTTCTTGGGCGAAAATTTAACTCAAAATGACAAACAATTAATTTGCTGCACAACTGTAGGAAGTTAAAAGAATAACGGTAAATGAGATGTTTAAAAATCAAATTAACACGAAAGCGTTAGCTTGGCCCTAGCATTTCTGCTTCGTGATCATTGTTAGTCTCTTTCTTCTCTGTTGTCAACATCAGTGAATCACAATCAGTTAGTGCAGTATCAATACATTATAAAACGACCAGAATCGAAAAACCAAGCAGCAGGAAATCTTTGGCAGCACAAATGAAGGCAAGGTAAGGTAGAACTTTGTTAGGCAAGCTGGTCGGGCTTTTTGAGCCAGTGCAAAGAGGAGGAAATGCCCAATCGATGCAGCTCCTCTTTCTGCCTCAAACTCTTGCCCGATTAGTCTATAGTGGATAGGTGGAGAGGAGGGAACCAGGACAGGAGCTTGGGCTGGCTCTTCAGAAGTGCTCGGAGCGCCAGCTGCTCAAGACTCGGCGGCTCCAGCCAGAGGCGATGGACGTTTGATGCTCCTCCACAAAGCCCCGGCGTGATGACATTGAGACAGCCGGCCTCAAAGCTTATTCCCGTCATGGAAGAGAGCTGCGAAGGTGGGGAAGCGATGGGGCAAACGGGTGTAATAGCGGCTGCTTGGTATACGTGAGGGTTTGGCAGGGTGAAGGGGCACATGCGCCACTGGTACGGCTCCCCCGAGCTTAGATCCAGGCTCCACACTTCGCGGAAGGAGGTCCTGGAGAAGAGAATGAGGCGTAGGCCGAGAAGAGGTGTACATAGATGAAGGGGGCAAAGAAACCAGCGGTCGAAGAAATTTTCTCCACCGCAGCCAGCGATGAGGTAGACGAGGTTCTTGTGGCGGAGAACGTAGGGGTGACTGCGCGCTGGTGGAAAGCCGTCGTTCTCACTCACCCTCGGATCTCCCAGCGTCCTAACACGCACCCACTCTCCACTACTCACCACCACTGCGTCCAGCTGAAATTCACACACGCCTTCCCATCTATTTAAAGCCCCTTCATCTATTGCTAGCTGTACAATGTCCTCTGTGTAGGTAGGTAAAAGGGAAAAGTGGGATGGTGAATACGAGACGAAAGCCAAAGCTAGATGATGTGATGAAGTTGCGGCGTCCGCCGAAGAGCAAGATGCGCCCCTGGTGCAGCAGAACTTGATGCCCCAAACGCAACTTGCACTGCCGGCTCCCGCCTATCTCACACCACTCCCCCACCATCCCCCCTTCAGCTCGTCTTCTCAAGCCTCGCTTAATTTAATCTCCACCTGGATGAAAAAGGGGCTCACAGGTGCACTCGGAAGACTCCCATGCACTTTTTGTCGTTCAGGCCCACGATGGCGCAAAACTCCGACTCACCAACTTTCACCATGGCCTGCCAATGCAATTCTTTCATCTACTTCTGGCAGGACTGCTAGAAAGGCTGTAGGACCATGTCGCCAACTGGAGGTTGTGGGCCGTGGAGAATGATCTCCTTCATTTGGCCAGTCTCGGCTCCTCTCAAGGGGACGAGGTGCAGGCGAATGGAGAATCCCTGCTCGGAGGACCGCCTCCTTTCCAGGAGCAGGAGCTGAGCGCCCTCCTCGTGGAAGCACACTGACAATAGATCCTCATCTCCTCGCCCCCACGCCCACCACTACAGGCAAAGCAACTGGCAGAGAAGGTGAAGGCCTTGGCTGGCCTGTAGTCGGCGCTCCAGAGGCATTCCCAGCAGTCCGTGATGAGATTGAGACGCCACAACTGAAAGTTGAGCGGATAAGTGAGTGAGTGAGCTGGGCTGTGAGTGGCGAACCGCCTGAATGTGGTCATGTGGGTGGGCGAAGGCTTTACGGATTTGGCCGATGCTGTAGAGGAAGCAGTCGTCAGCCCAGAGATGTTGTTCGTAGACAGTGTCTGGCATTCCTGGCAAGCAGCATCACAAATAGTCTCTCTAAACAAGGCAAGGCTGGGTGGATAACTAAAGCTGCGAAAGGTTGGGTGAAGGGGACGACAGAGATGAAACCCGGGAAGCTTCAAATTCAGCCACCATGACCAGAAACCTGCACAGAAGCCCTGTTTCACCTCTTATCTAAGGCCTAGCTCCTGCATTGGGCAGGCTGCTCTGGCTTTGCCTCTGTCGCTGTCGGCAGCGACCAATGCAATGCACTTGTGAGAGAAAAATGGTAACATTTGGCTATGAAGGCAAAGAAATTCATAGCGAAGCTGTTCTGCCTTACAATGCAATAAAATACCTTTAGACCTCAAGAGGTTGCGAAACAAAACAAGGCCTTCTGTTGCGCGCATGGCAAGCCTGAGCAGAGCCGTGGAGTGTGCGCAAAAGAAGGATTTGGCTGGCTGTGATACTGGATGAGATAAGTTGGTGGAAGAAGAGCTTTGAATGAACACTCTTAGAGCATCCTTTGCCCTTTCACATGTTTATAATGCGGACTCTCCACAAAGCCATATTGCGTCATTCAAACATCCAAATAGAATAAGTGATATCGACAGTTGCGGTAAGAATATATCTGGTACCATCGGCAAGCCAAATGTGGGTCTCTTTTCTCCAAATTGTGTAATTGCCTCGAGCAAAAAGTCAGGGAAATACATCTACTTCTAATGGAATCTGCTGCTTGGACAGTTGCATTTTGTTTTTGGCGCGCAGTTCAGTGTCTCTTTCCATGCGCGCCAAAAACAAAATGCAGATGACGCAGCAGATTCCATTAGAAGTAGATGTATTTCCCTGACTTTTTGCTCGAGGCAATTACACAATTTGGAGAAAAGAGACCCACATTTGGCTTGCCGATGGTACCAGATATTTCTTCCACTTTTAATATAGTATGAAACGTATAAATAGAAGTTTTATATTAAAAAGAAACTCATTTAAAAAAATAAAATGGAAAGAAAAAATTCGAAAATTAAAAATACAATGCAAAATTATTGGCAAACAAACATTTTTGGCAATTGGCAATTTTTCTTACACTCAGGGCAATTAATTTTGGGAAGAAGGAGCTTTGCTTTTAGCTTCCAGGAGCTTTTAGCTTTCAGGAGGCGGGGCGAGAAGAAGATGCCAGAAAGGGCACATCAGAAGAGGCGAAAAGCCCACAAAGTGATCGGAAAGGGCCCCCCTCCAGCTCTCAGGAGGCGGGGCAAGAAGAAGATGCCAGAGACGGCACATCAAAAGAGGCTACAAGCCCACTGCATTCGCTAGGCCTTCAGCAACCTCTCCAGGCTCATCGGGGCTGTCCACCGCTTTCTCCAGGCCGTCAGCAACCTCTCCAAGTTCTACGGCAGCGCCAAGGCCATCCACTGCGCTTTTCAGGCCTTCAGCAGCTACTCCAGGCTCCGCGGCGGCGCCGAGGCCGTCCACCACGTTCACAAGACCAGAAACAATGTCTTCAAGTTCCGCGGCGGCGACAGGGCCGCCCTCCGCGTCAGCAAGGCCTCAAGCAACTGCTTCAAGTTCCGCGGCGGCAACGGGGCCATCCTCCACGTCTGCAAGGCCTCCAGCAGCTGCTACAAGCTCCGCGGCGGCGACGAGGCCGTCCTCTGCGTCTTCAAGGCCTCCAGCAACTTCTTTCAGCTCCGCGGCGGCGACAGGGCCGCCCACCGCGTTCTCAAGACCTCCAGCAACCTCTCCAAGCTCTGCGGCGGCGCCGAGGCCGTCCACCACGCTCACAAGGCCTTCACCAACTTCTCCAAGTTCCGCGGTGGCGACGGGGCCGCCCTCCGCGTTTCCAAGGCCTCCGACAATGGCTACAAGTTCCGCGGCGGCAACGGGGCCGCCCTCCGCGTCTGCAACGCCTTCTCTCTCCTTCACCCTTCACAAGCGCATCTGGTGATTCAAGAGCACTCTTGCTCTTGTCTCACCTCAACTTTTGGTGCTCCACTTTCACACTCTTGTCTTCTCCTGCTTTCGGCTGGATTGAAAAGGGAGGAGGAGACAAGCGGGCAGTGAACGAGGGACAGCAGCAGCGGCTGCGCGGGCCAGGGCAGCAACGGCTGCAAGAACACCTGTGACGAGCACCTCAACCTCTACGCCCAGTCCCCAGCCCCAGCACTTTCTTTAGCTTTTCCATGCTTGGCTTTTTGTAGGGGGTAGGGAACCAGGGAAATTCAAATTTCGTTTTGTGAAAGTTTTAGTGCCTCCATCACATCTCATGCACCCATTCAGGCGATTAAAGCAACTGCTTTTCCTACTGCAAATTTAGGGGAATTTTCTACAAGCAATTTACAATGTGATATACACCTTCACTCTGCTTTTACTGTGATTTTCGATGCTCAGTCGTTTGAGAACAGGTATTCAAGATGTTTTGCTTTATTATGCATCAGGACAGCATTTTAGACTGCTTCGCCTTTTAGGCATTGTTAGAGCTATAGGCTTAGCTTTTGTTCAGGGGAGAAATGTGGGAAAAGGATTTCAATCTCGCGCCAAATATTAGGTCTTCTACAGCCAGCTTTGCGTAGACTTTGGCTGCCCTCCTTCTCCATGTCATTCGATCACCAGTTTGCTAAAGAAAGGATAAAAAAACGTTCTCGAAAACTTGCACTTATAATCAAGGCATATATCACATAGTAGCCACTATTCCAAATTGGGCTGGCGCGAGGGAGCGACGCGAACCGTCAGCGCTCAGCCCCTTTTTTCGACCTAGGTGTACTTTTTCGGGCTTATTGTTAGATATTAATTTTGGTAAGGCATCCTGCTAACGTTGACACGGAATACACAAGCGAAAGTTACTTGTTGTAAACCTGAATAAATTGTTCATTCAACCAGAATTATCCTATCCCTAAAACTACGTGTCTTTGCATGTTATCTTGACAATAAATCAAGGTACGTCTTTTAAAAATTTATTGATGAACGATCAAAAGCATATGCCAGATCGCTCTAGGAAGTAGCACTGGAGAAGCTGTGCTGGCGTTTCTGCAATGACTGATAAATGCAACCTTCCATGAAATTAAAAAAAATGCATACGAATGCAGCGAATGCGCATGGCGGGGTTGCAAATTTGGCCATACGGCAAATGACACTGCCGCTGTCCTCCACTGCTCCCCTTCAAGAATATCCAACCACCTAAAATTTGGCTCTCTGAGCTAGCCAAATTTCTTTCACTGACACAGGAATGGGTGAACTGGTGATGAGAGTGCGAGCGGATGCTTGAGGCATAGAGGCAGTCTGGAACTGGCGGTATGGAGGTGGACTGAAGTATTGGCCAGTGATTGTCATGCCGGCCTCATTCTCAACACTCAGGCTACAGATCCTTGTACTCAGTGCTGCAAAAGTCCTGCTTTTCTGCTCTCTGGCTATGGGGCTGGGGGGACAACCAAGAGCAGATCTGGTGTCCACCAGGTGATTACTGAGCCCAGTAATGCTGGGGATGAGCGTGTTCCAGAGCGTGTCTGCTCTCATTTCGTAGCTCTGCAAGCATTAGCATCTTCTGCTTTCAGAGAGGGGAGAGAGAAGGAGAACCTCAGAGGTGATCATCTCTAATGGCTTTTTGATGCGAAGAAAGACCTTTGGGCCATTCACTGGCACTGGCAGCCAAAACTCCTCCAAGGCTGCCGGTTGATTTGGGTTTCTCCAATGAGAAGAATGAATAAGATGCCTCTTTCATTGAGTTGAAGTGGTCGACTGTACCCAGTTTTGGCAAAGTTGCTCCAAAGAGTGCCGAAGTAGTCGCTGATGCTTCTGTCCTCTGCCGTCATCCACTGCAGCGTGGAGTTGGATGGTGCCAGGTAGAACAACTCCGCCGCATGCACGACTCCTGAGATTGGTGACATCTATATTCAATATACTGCATGGCTGATGGAACATGACTACCCTTGGCATCCTTAGGCATGAAGGGGTCGCTGTCGCTGAAATGATCATAGGAGTAGAGGTAGACAGGGCCGCGCCCATAGCGTCGCCAGTACTCCGCTGTCAGCGCAGTCCCCGCAAACATGGACTGGTCACTTTGCTGCTGCAATGCTTCCCTGCCTTTTACCACTATGTCCCCTCATCCCTGCCCTCCAACATCCGTGCTGAGACGCAGCCAGTCGATGGGCTCCAGTGCGGAGTCCTGGCGGTTGGAATAGGCCAATCTGAAGCAGGCCCCTCTTTCAGCCCCTTCGTCATCCATGAAAGTGCGGGAAAAGGCACGCAAACAGACGCCTGACATCTGGTGCTTGAAGGCCAAAATCTGCTCACTGGCCACCTGCTCCAGCAGGCCTTGCCAGAACTCCTCGCTCATGGCCGCCAACGGGAAGATCCCCACTGCAAAGCCAAGAGGAGACCGGCTTGGCTGGTGTTGAGGAGGACTGGAAACTAAGGCTGAAGAGGAGCCACTCGTCCTTGTTGGTGCCCAGGAGAAGAGGTACACGGCGGCCTCCGGGCTGAGCGGCCAAATTGGCCGGCCAATCGGGCAGGAAGCCCCCGGGCCCATCCACCATCGGCGCCCAAGCGCAACAGATCTCTGCCGGCTGGACGGCCTCCAAAATACAGCCAGTCCGGCTCCTGCATGGATCTCTGTGGCTCTCCAGCCTACCTCCTCCGCGAGCTGCAGGAGCTGCTGGGCAGGCAGTCGGCGGAGGCAGCTGGGCAGAGCCCCCAACTCAGCCCGCTCCCACCCCTCCGAGCTCACGCACCTGCTGGCCAAGGATACCTGTGCAAGGACTGCCTCAGCCAGTGCACACCGCCAGTGAAATCGATAGGGCACGTTTCTGGAGCTCTGAGCAAAAGTGCTCGGCTGTCGCAGCGTCCCGTCCACGGCCTGCGGGCTGAGGGCAGTGCCACTCTGCAGAATGGCGCGCTGGAAGAGCCCTGCAGATGCTGAGATGCAGTTCTGCCTCAGTAGGGAATTGAAATATTCGGTGGTAAAGAAGAGGGAGAAGAAGAGGTAGGAGTACCTTGAGATAGGGGTGAAAGGGTGTGGAGTGAGGTGGAGAAGGCGCCGGCGGACTCTCCAAAGAGCGTCACCTGGCCCGGATTTCCGCCGAAGGCTCCGATCTCCTCCTGCACCCACCGAAGTGCTTCGAGCTGGTCGAAGAGGGCGTTGTTGGCTGGACTCTCCCTGCCCAAAGTTGTGAAGAAGCCTCCAATGGCGACGCAGTTTGGAGGGAGGCTGAAATGTAGGGAGAAGAGGAGGTAAAGAACCAAAGACCCCGAGTCGGTACTGGATGGAGACGACGACGACGCCTCTGGTGACCAGGTTCCTCGCGATGCCTTCCAGGTTGAGGACGTTGCTGGCATCGCCGGTAATGTAAGCGCCGCCGTGGATGAAGACCATGACTGGCCGGCGAGCCCAGGCGCTCACCTCACATTTAACCGATTCATTCATGCCTCGCTCGGCCTGGGAAGTAAGTGAAAGGGAACGGTGGGAGTGAGGATGTTGAGATAGAGACAGTCCTCGTCCACTTTGGCGGGCCCCATCCCCAGCAGGTCATTCTCAGGCTGCATGCAGGCCGGCGGAACGCTCACAGCCTCAAGCCTGCCGCCCGGGAACCGACGCAGCGGACGCGGACGCTGCAAGATCATTCATAGCACCAGGCAGTGCCAGAAGGCAAAAATACTTGAAAACGAAGAGCTGCGATGGGCGGTTGGGCAAAAGGGATGCCAAGGAAGGCAGTGACGCCATTGCTCATTCGGAAGCCGTGGACATCGCCGCGGCTTGTTCGAGCCACGTCCGGCTCTGGTGACGAGGCTGAGCCTAAACGTAGTGCTAGATTCAGCAGTTGCGCAGCCGCCATCTTTCCTAGTTGAATGTTGGAGGAAGGCGGTAAAGAAGGCCAGAAGGAAGCACAAATGCAACTAAAAACCAGACTGGTTTTCGAAAGCTCTCATCTTCACATTTCAATAGGCCACACTCTTTTTTCCATTTCCTTTTTTCCTAAGCAAACTGCTGTCTTCCTGGCATGGGTGCTATTGTATAACTGCAAGAGTCCAATCGGTCGGACAATAATTGGATGTTTACTTTTGTTCGTTTTAAGACAGCCTTTTTGATAGGTTTAAGAATCGGTGGCACAAAAATTTTTGACCCCCCATTTTTATGATTGGATCTGAAAAAAGGGTTAATTTTATACTATTTATACTAGAACTAGAATTAGAACTAGAACTAGAACTAGAATCATTTTTTATTTCAAAATCTCATTATTTTGAGTTTTTTCTTAGCTTGGGACAAATTTGGCCAAAAATCTTGAAAAAGTCAAATTTCCAAATAATCTAAATTTGGGCACAAAAATGATATTTTTTGGTGTATTTGAGGCTAGAGGATCGATTTAGGCCATTGGAATCAAAATTCAAGACCCACATTTTTTTTGTCAATTTTGCCCTATGTTATAGCATAGGGCTAATTCTTGACCTGCCCTCATGCTTTGGATAATTTTTCATACATTTAAACTGAAACCCAGCAATTTTTCTTGCTAAATACCTGCGTTAGGTTTAAGGTAGTTAGCTCATAAGAGAAAATTGAGCAATATTATTTTCCTGAGGAGCAGAACGTTTTTAGTGCAAAAATTTTGTCTTACCGTAAGTGCCCTATGCTATAACATAGGGCATATCTGGAGGTGGGCACATAAATCGGAGCAAAGTCATAATAGGCCAGCAGTTTTTTGGAGAACATGAGGCATTTTCTAGACCAAAATTTTACGGAAAATACGAAAATGCTAGTTTTGAAGCTGGCCTAGGTAGTTACGGCACAGAAAATCAGCAATTTTGAAAAAAATGAAAATTTGAAATTTCGTGATTTTCATTTTGGATCAGATTTAGCATTTAAAATGTTTTGAAACTCTGCGGCTAAAAGGTATCAATAAATACCTTAAATCTATGGGATTGCCATACAGTTGGAATTTTCGGATTTCAATTAGTATTGAGCTCGCTAGTTCCATTTTTGTGTCGCGGGTCTGAAAATCACAAATTTGACCTACTGCGCCGACCTACCGGGGGGGGTAGGAAGTCTTCGTAGTAAAATCTTCCATTAATTACTGGCCAACCGTTGGGTCAAAATTGATGAAAATTGGTCAGAAGTTGGCTCTAACACTCTAGTTTATTGTGCTAAATTGGCGTTACAAAATAGTAATCTGTGCTCAAATGGCAGATGACTAACTGAAAGTACCCAAAAAAAAAGTTTGTGATTTGCGGTTTTTTCATATAAACGTGATTTTCTTCTAACGAAACCATATAACATTTAAATCACCTGCATTTTTGCTACCAGTTGACTAACTTACCAATTAAAATTGAAATGAAGTCGCATAGCATGTGATCTTGACCTTTAGTGGCGTACAATGGTGGCTAATGAAATTTGCCAGCCAGCTTGCCTGGAGTTTTCCAGCTGCATCACGATTCCAATGTCACAAAGAAAATTATAAAGACCATTTGAAATGATTTAGTTTTAGCAAAATTAATTTAGTACAACTTAAATTATTGTAGTGGCTAGATGCTGACCAATTTGTGTGTATTTTCTGCAGTGAAAAAGCCAAATGCAAAAAACTTAAACATTTTTTAAAAAAAACT